>OU898280.1:55841675-55984175 GCA_918026665.1 Diabrotica balteata
TAATCAGGTATTTTTGTATCTGTTCTACTAAACATTAAAAAAAAATGGGTGTGACAGTCCAGTTGGACTGCTGGTAGAAGTTATACGACTCTTGAATTTTTTCTGTGAATGTGATCGTTTTCGAGTTACAAACAATTTAAAACTGAATAATTTTCAATTTTAAAAATATAACTAAAAAGTATTATTTTTAGATTCATCAAGAACCTAAATGCAAGTTTAAAGCGTGTTCTATTATTTCTTAAAAATTATTTTTGGCTTATTTAATTTTAAAATATTGTTTTTTAATAGTTAATGAAGCGCTTATGACAGAAGTACAGCTTAAGTGCTTAAGACATGCGCAGTTTATTAATAGTTGAAAAAAAGTTGACATTCGTCTGTATTCGAAAGAGCTTAAAATTATCTAGACAGAGTCATTAAATAGTGCAATAAATGGAGAGAATAAATCCCTCCAAAATAAAACTAATTGTATTTAAATCTCCAAATTATCCTGTTAGGAGGGAACCTTATTCTTAGAAACTCGGTTTCCTAATTGGCAGTTCATTTTACCAGGACTGTCAACTGGAAAACCGACATTCAAGATCCTCTTGATAGGGTGAGATGGAGGTTTAATCTCCTGGCAATGCTATCCGGCAAATTGGGCAGAACGGCATCTAACACACTACTGCACACCCATAAAACATTAATTAGACCCATTATCGAATACAAGGCATGCATCTACACCTCTCCTAAACCCTATTAAATCAATGCAATCATGACAACTAAAAGAAAAATTCTCAGATCCTGCATGAGTGAGCAGACAGTATCCATCAGCACACATATACATATTGGCAAATATAACACCTATTAAGGACAGAATCCTATCCCTCAGCAGGATGTGTGTCCTTCGAACTATCAAAGGCTCGAACAGTCGAGCGAAACAAGTATTAAAGACACCTCGCAATTGCCGAGGGCAAATACTCACCAGGTTTCCACAAAGAAAAGTTCCGTTCCCTTATGCTAAACTTCTACACATCACTGGACACGAACTTCCTAATGAGTATTTTGAAATTTTTAATACAGAAAATATATTCATTTGATTTTAAATGAGTATAAAATATGTATTAATAAATACATCAAGTAAAACATATAGAGTCGGTAGACCCTTGAATTGTTCTAAATTATTCAAAAAATAGTTCAATACGAAAATTATCCGATGGTCCATGAAATTATCCGAAAATCAGATAATTATTGATAAATTCGCAACACTGGAGTCGAGTGAGCGCCGGGCGCATTCTATTTCGCCGGTCGGCTCCTCTTCCCCGTGTTCCCTACTATCACGTGTGTTATGTCACTGTTTTTGTTTTATTTTATTATGCAAGCGGAGTTTTTTGCTATCAACAATGGATACTCCACAGAATTGAAAACGAAGTGAAGAATCAGGCGAGAGCAGTAATGTTACTTTAAGTAAAAAATATAACGGCCAATATTTGGATTTAGCTTTGTTACTAAAGGAAATGTAGAACTTCCACAATGTGTTGTTTGTCACAAAGTGTTGGCGGCTGAAAGTATACTTCCTAATAAACTAAATCGGCCTATGGAATCAACTCACAGTCATTTACAAAGTTAGCCAAGTATTGCTCGCCTCTTACCGTGTTGCCAATTGTAAAAAAAAACACGTACGATCGGCGAGGAATTGATCTTACCTGCAGCGGTTGATACGGTAACATTGATTATTGGAGAATCGGCAGCTAAGAAATAAAAATACATACAAGAAACAAATATTTGTAAGAATTTGTTATTTTGCAAAAAAATATGTGAAAGTTGTAAAGCCACTGATTTATTCGAAATTTTAAACTCATATATGACTAAAAATAATATTAACTGGGATAAATGTGTAGGAGTATGTAAAAATGGTGCCCTAGCGATATCTGAACAGTATGGAGGACTACAAGCTCTCATCAAAACAAGGCAAGTGAAATGGACACATTATGCCATACAGAGAGAGGCCCTAGCAGCAAAAAATGTTACGCCCGAATTAAGTGTTGTGATAAATAGCATATTAAAATGGCGAACTACATTAAAACACGACCCGTGAAATCAAGACTTTTTCAAGACAATAATCAAGACAAATCAAGACAATAATTCAGAGTTTATAATAAAATTAGCATACCTCTGCGACATATTCAACAAATTAAATTATCTTATTAAGTTTTTGCAGGAGACAATATTCATATCCTGCAATTGTCAGATAAAATTACTGGGTTTCAGAAGAAGTTGCTCTTATGAAAGAGAAAATTAGAAGATTAAGAAATTGACTGTTTCTCTGCTTTACAAGGTATTCTACAAGAAAAATCGATAAAAATCCTTGATACCTCTTTAAAAATAATGTTAACACAACACATGTTATCATTGAGCAAACACTTTGAGAAATATTTTCTTGGAGATATGGAGATATGGAACAATATGACTGGGTCAGAAACCCTTTGCTGCCATCCACGCCATCGACACTTTCAACAGAGGAATAAGAACAACTGACAGAATTGTCCTGTGATTCCAGCCTAAAGCCACTAAAGCTTCAATACAACAAACAAACTGTTTGAATTTTGGAGCTCACTGTCTTATGAATATCACGCCATCAGCACTGCTGCATTAAAGGTTTTATTAACATTTGCGACTTGTACTTGTACGAAACGGGCTTTTCTGCAGTTGAAGTCATTAAAAACAAGTCCAGGTAAAAATAAACTTGAAAAAAGAAATGAGAGTGGCAATTTCCAAACTGGAGCCACGGTTTCATAAGCTGTGGTCAAAACAAGCTCGCATTAATCAGTCAGTGACATAAATATTCCTTTTAATTTTTTTGTGCATATGTTTTGAATTCATTCTTAATTTCTAATAAAAAATATAATTGTCAAAATAGTGTTTTTGTTATAACTATAACCTGTTACTAGGCTAGTACTATAAAGTTTATTTTTATGAACGAGAGAGTAATTAGCATAATTTTAACTGGTACCTCCGGCCACTCCAGGGAGTGCTCAAGATTAATTGAAAAATTACTTTGAATAATTGTAAAAAATAAATGAATTATTTCAGTGTTATTAAGTGTTATGTGTATGTAAACAAAAGTGACCTCTTTTATCACACACTATATTAGAACTGACTGGCCTACATTAAAAAGGGTTTTAAAAATTCACATTTTTTTTATTTTTAAAAATTACAAAAGAGAAAAAGAGTTTTTAAAACCGTCTCAGGTATGTTAAATAGATGAATAAAAATATTAATATAAAACTTACAGCTACTTGTTACAAATCCAAATCAGATTCAGAAGATGAACTTTCAGAACCAAGATTTATAATAACTAGCTCGATCATTTTATCAGTAATATTGTCCAGCTTCCACATTTTTTCCTCTTCTTTAATAGTGTGATTTACTGCCTTTTCCCAGTTTTCAGGTTTTACATTATTTACGGCCTCCAAAAACAACTGTTTAACATCATGAATTTTAAAAGTGGTATTTTTTCTTGAAACTTCACTCTTTATCTGTGCCCATACCAGTTCAATCGGGTTTAATTCACAATGATATGGTGGGGATCTAAGTACTGTCATTCCACGATTTTTGGCAATTTCATCAATTACGTATTTTTTAAATTTTTCTTTATAAAGGGCACACAACGAATAAAGTTCCTTTCTTATAGATCCGGGATGGTTCGTAATATTTTTTGAACTCAGCCAATTCTGCAAGTCTTTTTTTAACCACTTGGTTGTGGGCAGTCCTTCTATAAGTCTGGAGTGATAACTTGCATTATCCATTACTATTACACAGTTCTTAGGAAGAAAATATATCATTTGTTCGAACCGTTCTTGAAAGACATCAGAGTTCATGTCTTCATGGTAGTCACCGGTACGAGTTGATTCAAAAGTTAATAAACCACCTTCAACAAAACCGTCTGAACTGTCAATGTGTACTATTATCAGCCTGCGTCCCTTTCCTGATGGTGGGTTTAAACCAGTAGATAAGTTATTTACAAAAGCGTGCCTTTGACTTGTAACAGTTTCATCCTGCCAAAATTTATTTGGTGTATGACCCTCGTTGATCCATGTTTCATCAAGATAAAATATTTTCCTTTTTTGGTTTCTCATTTCCTTTATGGTTCTTAGAAAATGTCTTCTCCCTATGATAATATCGCGTCTTTCTAATAAAATAGACTTTCTGGGATTCTTTTTCCAGCGGAAGCCTATTTCTTTTAAAAGTTTCCATAACGTACTTCGACTCATTTCTGGGTAATCCTTATCATCTCGAACTGAGACAAGAACTTTATCCAATGTTCGAAATTCTTGTCTAAAGAAGAATTCATGCACTTTCCGTCAAAGTCCTTCTTTAAAATGATATTCTATTTGAAATTTTGGTTTCCCTGGAGCATTACGTGGCATTTGAAAACTACCACATTTCTCTTCTTTAATAACTCTGTAAATCGTAGATTTCCCAACACCAAGTGTACTGCTAACTAACTCAACGGTCTTATCAACACTTTCACATAAACGTTTGTCTGTAAATGATTTAAAACAATTAAATATTAATGTTTTTTTATTAACTGTTAAAGGACCAATTTTTCGGCGTTTACACGGCATTTCCAAATTTTCCATAACACTAGTATACACAATAAACTGCACCTTGCAACTGAAGTACCTACTTTTAGTGAACTGTTAAGAATTTTGAATACGCCACTTGGACCTTCCTACAAAATGGAAAAACCCACTATCACATTTTCTGTGGAATAAGTTTAGAAGGTAATTATCTAGTCAATTACTGTCGTAGATTCCTGGAATTAAAGAATTAAATGTTTGTTGAAACCCTTACTTCGTGGAATGCACTCATTTCAGATAAAATAAAACGTTTTATTTTATCTAAAGAATTAAACATTATTTTGCAAATAAGTAGGTACTTATTAAACTTTTATTGGTTATATATAACCAATAAAATAAACATCTTACATTTCTTGCAAATTCATTAGTACCTGTTAACCTCCATCACTTTGACACTGGCAACCTTATTTAGGGATTAGTAACCCTCACAACTATTGTATTCTATTCTGCTCCAACCTTTATACCTGGTGGTCATACTCAATTTAAAATTGTTTTCCTATATACTTCTGTAAACTTGTTGACAAATATCTGTTTTTCATTGAGTCACCCGTATCAACAGTTTAGGAATTTGCATACATAATTTATTGTTTTATTACTCTCTCATACATAAAAATACACTATAAAATTGGTAAATATTATTAGTATATCGTACTGTGACGCCCGTACAAGGGCGTCACAGTACGAATAAGTTTGGGAAGTCCTGTTATATAATGTAATAATCTTATATGTATATTGTAATACTCCAGACGTTTTTGTACCCGTGTCAATGGTCATTGTCGAGACATGTCGAGACACGTTAATTTTAATAAAAAAAATTGTGTGTCACAGGTTACAACTTGAAAAAATATTGCTAACACATATGATTCAATAATTACAATTTTTTGAGGTACCTAAGTGAAGTTTCGGTTTGTGCACTGGTGTCCTTTATAAGATATTTAACTTTCTCTTGTAAATATGCTCAGTAGTAATATTCGTTGTTTTTTAACATATCCATCCCTTTGATTTGATTAACAATATCCAGAAAGTAACTTTCATGTTAGGAATCATTATGTTTGACAAACGATTTTGGGAAAACACTTTCATGTATTTTAGTTTAGAGATTTTTGGCGAATATCAGGACGGTTGTTAGCTCAAGATAATTGGAAACATTGCTGCCTTCACTGTCAGTATAATCATTTTAACGACATCCGTAGTTATCAATTAATGAGAAATTAAAACATAACAACAAAAACTACATAACAATAAAAAAAAATAAGAAAATGTAAATTTATCGTTATAAGAACGAACCAAGTTAAAAACCTTGAAAAAAAAAACACAAATAATTGTTTTTCTAACTAAAGATTCCAAATTACGCTTGATGTTTGCTGAGGATTGATTTATTATCGAATTGTAAAACTTTAGTTTTGATTAGAAATTGCATAAAATAATTAAACTTACTTACCCTGTTTCTTCTCATAGCTTTTCCCTTTATAAGTAGCAAATATTACCAATACATTGTAAAATATCACCAGAGTCCTAAAAATATACACACATAAAAAGACGATAGAGACATAAAAATAGATAAATATTTTACAAAATCAAATTATTCTTCTTTACAGCAAGAAATTTTAAATTTTTTATTTAAATTCTTACATTTTCTATAAATAGATACAATATTAATACTCAAGTATCATATTGGAAACATTACAATTAAGTTATTTCTCTCTCCCTCTGTCTCTCTCTCTCTCTCTCTCTCTCTTTCTCTTAGAGTTAGTTTGTTAGTTTCGTAAGGTTTGTATATCGTTTATAGTATTAGTCAATAGTACAATTATATTCCAGCCTCATCTTGAACTAGCTCGTGAACTATAGTTTTTTTGTGCTCGTAAGGTATTCCGAACAATCAAAAAAGCTAGTACTTAAAAATTGTGTTGAACTACCGGTAGTAAACAATTTAAATGTAAAAAAAATACTACTAAGTTTTGTGGAATAGGAGAATCACGCGCGATTTATTTTCTCCCCGTTCAATAAGTTTTATTCTAATATAAACAGATAAATTTTCTGCCATCCTCATCGACCGCAAATTTAAAGTTAAGATAAAATCAAATCTACTAAGTATAACTGTATCCGTCAACCAATGATAAGAGAGCGGCGGGCCCACCGTGCCGTCATGAATAAGCCGACGCCACTACCGCCCATAAGGTAAAAAAAATCTTGAACTATTGTCATAAAATGAGAAACTTGTCAATTTATGTGAAGATAAGACTATTATGCATTGACACATTTTGCATTATATTAATTTCTTTAACTATTCTATAAAAAAAATGGGACTCGAGTATTTTGATTTTTCAATAACTATATATATATATATATATATATATATATATATATATATATATATATATATATATATATATATATATATATATATATATATATATATATATATATATATTTAATATATATTTATATATATATATATATATATATATTTATATATATACATATATATATATATATATATATATATATATATATATATATATTATATATATACATATAAATATATATATATATATATATATATATATATATATTATATATATACACATATATATATATATATATATATATATATATATATATATATATATATATATATATATATATACAGGGTGGTGAATCGTCAAACGGGCCATAGTAAAACTCAATGGGAAATGGTTAAGCTTTCGAGTTTATTGTACTCTTGTTCAAAACGTACTAAAAATTAACATAAAAAATTTACATTAGAAAAATGAAGTTATTATACCTTCAATAGGCTTACCCTTGTGAGGATTGTGTTTTAAAATTAGCAAAATTAATTAACATAAACATTATTTAATTTGATTTATTATATATATATATATATATATATATATATATAGATACATATATATATATATATATATATATATATATATATATATAATATATATATATATATATTGTTATGCTATTTAAATTGTATTCTATTGTTTATTTAGAAAAGATCCTGTCTATATTTATTAAATGATCTAATCTCCAATTAATCACAATAAATCAGCATTAATTAATTACAATCTCAGGATATTTAACTTGTACTATTTACCTTTGATCGTGGATTCAAAATATTTTCCAATTGGCTTCCTAATTGGGATAGGTAATATGACCTGAATAAAATACACAGAATTTCAACTGAAGTATATGTGAGATGTCCTTTATTTTATTGAAATTTTATATAACAATCAATCCGGTAATATTTGCAATACAATACTTTAAATATATGAGAAGTTGTTTTCTATCATGGACCCAAATGTTATTTTACATTGATTTTTAATATGTGTTATAACTAAGCTCTCTTTATAATTTTTTCTTTTTTAAATGATCGCAAAATTAACTGTCTCTATAATTTATTCAATTTATTTAATTTATAAATGAAAACCACACTCCTGCTCTAATGAAAATTGACTGACCTTTCGTTATCTGCCGTTGCAATTCTATGGCCACGCCATAAAAAAAAACCTTTCTCTGCTTCTGCTCCTATTTTGGTCCAGAAGACGTACACCTTTCTCCTCTCTGTCCTTGTATCTGCAACCCAACAACTCGTGTAATTCTATGCAGCCTCCTTTTGAACCAATCTCCGCGCCTGTTTATAACTTCAAATGTTTCCGGCTTCGTCTGCTATTAATATTCTTATAACCTTTTGGTTTTTCTATCTCTCTGTACCCCGTTCCTCACACTCATCAGCTTTTACACCGCAAATAAACACACCCGGTAAATTACTTCTTCGGGACTTCAAACAAACACAAACCACAAAGCTCCTTCCTTCTTGGGCGACGAAAACTGACTAACTCCTTTCCTCTCTCCTATCTCATAGCTAAAACCACTCCCTCCTTGCATTCAAAAATTGACCAATAAAAATCTTCTACCTCTGTCACGTATATTGTTACCAACCAACTCTCTCTATAAAACGTCATTCGGGTAATTCCAGAAAACAACATTCTTTAATTATTCTAACTAAATCTATCTGCTTTACAAATATTTCTTACTAATAGCTACAAACGATACCTGTTTCTCAATTCAATGTCTTTTGTTAATAAACTTTTACCGATATAATCTTTCGGGGGGAAAAACCACCGCACATCCCGGTCTATTGTTTAAACACTTTCTATATACACTTTTATTACGGGTAAATCCATTTCACAATAACCGACTTATTTAAATTTCTTATCGATAATATTTGAAAGTCTTGTCTCTGAGGCCTAATGAACAATTCTTTGAACAACTTAAAATACATATTTTGTCTTATACAGGATGTTTGAAACTTTATATGCCCGTGTCTTTATGAAATATCAATAATCTTAATTTTTATTTAAGTAATAAAATTTGTATATCGGTTTTTATTGCTAGTGGACATTCAAAAATACAACAAATCCCCGCCTTTGTAATCGATAAAATTTATCAATCTATGCAACTAAATTTTCTCGAGACAAACTAAAACGCACTTCCTGTATGCTAACTGTACTTGTGCTACGTATTTGTGGCCACTCGGTTTTCCTTATTTATCAGCGTTTCATAGTCTCTTAAATTTTTACGCAAATCATTTTCTTTGCCTTCTCCACATATCCATTTTGTGTCTCTCCCATCAAATTCTTCGCACATATTCACCGTGTACTCCGTGTCTTTTTCAAACACCACTGTCTCCATTGTGTCCTCTTCATTTTCCTTTGTTTTTTCTTCTGTTGGGCTCGTCTCTTCTTTTGAGGAATCCCAAGTTTTGCTTTCATTTCTTGTCAAAATCTTTCCATCTTCTTCTCCTGAGCTCGTCTCATCTTTTGAGGAATCCCAGGTTTTTTTTTTCTTTGATCTTTTTCTGACCTTTTCCCCTCTTTCTTCCTTTTCCTTTCTTCGTCACCAGGTTCATTTCTACCGTTTGTTCTTTCTCTGATTCGTCCGTAATTTGTTTCTCTTGTTCCTTATCCTGTTCTTCTTCTTTTTCCTTTGTTATTTTCATCGTATTGGTTTTGAAGTCGATCACTACATGTTTTTCCGTTAATTCGTCAACGCCTACAATCATGTCATGTGACATATTCGGCATTATTACACATTGAAGTGCATACATATTTTTTTTCAATCGTACCATTACTCGTATACCTTCATTTATTGTTGCCAATGTCCGTTTATTTGCGCCCACTAAATTCACCCTAGGTATTTTATAAATTAGACTTGTTAAATTTACTTCTTCGATTAATTTTCTGTTGACCAGTGTTATTTCAGAGCCTGTGTCTATCATAATTTTAATTGGTTTCTCATTTATAAATCCATCCACAAATTTTAAATTAACTCCATTTCTCTTTTCATTGTTTCCTGCCAGTTTAATAAATTCCTTGGGGTGACAAAAAATTCCTGTTTGTTTCTTCGTTTTTAGTGAGCGCCTTCTTGAAAACACGCCTGTTGTTCTTCTGTGTTTTCTCGCCCGTCATCTTCTCTCTCATATTCATTTTCTTCTCTTTGCATATTATTTATTTCTCTTCTGTTCTCTTTTGGTCTATCATTCCCGTATCGGTTACCGCGAGATTCCTGTTCATTCCGTGGGTTATTGTATCTGTTTCCTTGGTATGGGCGGTTATTTCTACTCTGATTTTCCCGATCCCTGTTTTCATTCCATCTCTGGGTTCTGGGTTCATAATTCTCTCTTCCTTTCGGTCTATTTTCGTATCCCCGTCTAGGTATGAATTCTCGTCTTGGATAATCTCTTCTAAAATTTTGACCTCTATCTCTATATTCTTGGTTTTCTCTTTGTCTATAATTTTCTTGCGGTCTTCTTTCTCTTCTTTCATGCCTACGTGATTCTCTCATTTGCAAAAATTGACATAAGCTGTCAATGTCCTTGTAATTTTGGAGATTTATGTGGTCTTCCAAGGTATCTTCAAAGTGTCGCGATATCAACTCTACCAATTGTTCTGATGAATAATTATATTGCAAATGTTTTGCATTATTATAGAGTTGTAATGCGTACATCGTTTCTGATACGCCCATCCTCTCATGGTATTTTCCATTTTGTAACTCTTTATTTACTTGTAGTTGCTGGATTTTTCCCCAGAAATAATTTAAGAATCTTCTCTCAAAATCTTGCCAATTGTCAAATTCTTCTTCCTTGCTGACAAACCAAAGATTTGCCTCTTCTTTGAGATGGTTTCGGATGGTTTCCTTTGCTGTTGCAAACGGTCCTACGTATGTGACTTTTTTCTTTAGGTTATTTATAAAAGGCACTGGGTGTAGTTTCCTTATATCCCCGCCAAATCGTACTTTAACGTCTTCTGTGCTATGCACGATAACTTCCTTTCTTTCTACTCCTCTTATCTCCATCTCTGCAATTTGTTTTTCATTTTGCTTAAGTTTCCTTTCCATTTCTTTCCTGACTTCTAGTAACGCCATTTCAAATTTTTCTTCTAACTGTTCCAGTTCCTTTTTCTGGACAGCCTTAATATCCTTCATTTTAGTTTCCATTTCTTCTCTCTGCAATTCTAGTTTCCTCTCTGTTTCTTCCCTACTTCTTTCTAAACAGACTTTTATTTCGTTTTCATATTTGTCCATACGCGTTTCCATTTTTTGTTCCATTTTTCTTTGGTTTTCTTCCAATTTGTCCAATTTTTGTTCCGTTCTTTGTTGTGATTCATCCAATTTTTGTTCCGTTCTTTGTTGTGATTCATCCATCTTCTGTGATTGGAGTTGCATCATTTGTATTAATTTTTCTATTCCCGATTCTTGTTTTTCTGTCTCCATTACTGTTGTGTCTAATACGTCTTCCTGGTCTGAATATTCTTCCTGTTCTGATTTATCTTCTTGTTTTTTGTTCTCTTTGCTCTTGTTTCTTGTGTTTGGCATTTATTCTGTTTTTATCCCCGCCAAATATAAAATTCTACTGGTCTGTTGCAACAAACGGGACTTTTCTTGTTCAAATGTAATAACTCTTGAGTACGAGTATCAAATTTCAATATCCCACAAATAAATCAAATGGTAAAATATCAAATGTCAAATTCAATCAAATAAATCACGTATGGTAAAATTATCAAATGTAAATATCACACAAATAAATCAATTATGGTAACCTATAAATTGTCAATATCACGAATAAATCAATTATGGTAAATTGTATCTTAAAAAAAAATATAAATCTTCAGTGTCCTCAAATTTTACATAATATTTCACTTTATCCACGGCATATAAACCTTCAAATATCTGCTCGTCTACTCCTATCCTTTCAAATTTGCCAACTAGAAATATTTTTCAAAGCTTTACACGTTGGGGGCCATTTTGTTATGCTATTTAAATTGTATTCTATTGCTTATTTAGAAAAGATCCTGTCTATATTTATTAAATGATCTAATCTCCAATTAATCACAATAAATCAGCATTAATTAATTACAATCTCAGGATATTTAACTTGTACTATTTACCTTTGATCGTGGATTCAAAATATTTTCCAATTGGCTTCCTAATTGGGATAGGTAATATGACCTGAATAAAATACACAGAATTTCAACTGAAGTATATGTGAGATGTCCTTTATTTTATTGAAATTTTATATAACAATCAATCCGGTAATATTTGCAATACAATACTTTAAATATATGAGAAGTTGTTTTCTATCATGGACCCAAATGTTATTTTACATTGATTTTTAATATGTGTTATAACTAAGCTCTCTTTATAATTTTTTCTTTTTTAAATGATCGCAAAATTAACTGTCTCTATAATTTATTCAATTTATTTAATTTATAAATGAAAACCACACTCCTGCTCTAATGAAAATTGACTGACCTTTCGTTATCTGCCGTTGCAATTCTATGGCCACGCCATAAAAAAAAAACCTTTCTCTGCTTCTGCTCCTATTTTGGTCCAGAAGACGTACACCTTTCTCCTCTCTGTCCTTGTATCTGCAACCCAACAACTCGTGTAATTCTATGCAGCCTCCTTTTGAACCAATCTCCGCGCCTGTTTATAACTTCAAATGTTTCCGGCTTCGTCTGCTATTAATATTCTTATAACCTTTTGGTTTTTCTATCTCTCTGTACCCCGTTCCTCACACTCATCAGCTTTTACACCGCAAATAAACACACCCGGTAAATTACTTCTTCGGGACTTCAAACAAACACAAACCACAAAGCTCCTTCCTTCTTGGGCGACGAAAACTGACTAACTCCTTTCCTCTCTCCTATCTCATAGCTAAAACCACTCCCTCCTTGCATTCAAAAATTGACCAATAAAAATCTTCTACCTCTGTCACGTATATTGTTACCAACCAACTCTCTCTATAAAACGTCATTCGGGTAATTCCAGAAAACAACATTCTTTAATTATTCTAACTAAATCTATCTGCTTTACAAATATTTCTTACTAATAGCTACAAACGATACCTGTTTCTCAATTCAATGTCTTTTGTTAATAAACTTTTACCGATATAATCTTTCGGGGGGAAAAACCACCGCACATCCCGGTCTATTGTTTAAACACTTTCTATATACACTTTTATTACGGGTAAATCCATTTCACAATAACCGACTTATTTAAATTTCTTATCGATAATATTTGAAAGTCTTGTCTCTGAGGCCTAATGAACAATTCTTTGAACAACTTAAAATACATATTTTGTCTTATACAGGATGTTTGAAACTTTATATGCCCGTGTCTTTATGAAATATCAATAATCTTAATTTTTATTTAAGTAATAAAATTTGTATATCGGTTTTTATTGCTAGTGGACATTCAAAAATACAACAATATATATATATATATATATATATATATATATATATATATATATATATATATATATATATATATATATATCGGAAGAAGGAGTACGACCGTCAATCCAATATATATATATATATATATATATATATATATATATATATATATATATATATATATTATATATATATATATATATATATATATATATATATATAAGGATCACTCAGACGAGTGGTGGGTTCATATATCGGTCTCTAGGTGGAGAAATAAAAGACAAATTTGATAGGCTACTTTATCTATTTTAAAGACGTTTCGCTTTCGAGTTTTGAAAGCATCATCAGTTCATCTAAAAAATTACAATATGAGAACCACACAATCATGGAAACGATGTTAATTGTTACCTTAAAAAGACATGTAGCAGTCAATGTTATTAACAATAATGTGAATGAAACTAAGTAAATGGACATAATACGCTGATTTTGTATAAACAATTAAGTAACTAACAACATATATAAACTTATAAAATTTGCACAGCAAATGACCATGTGGTCTAAAGTAAATTAAATGTTATTTAATGTTAATTAGTGAAAAAGAACCAAGAAAATCATAGATAACTTCCAACTATTTAATGAATATTAAGCTTTAGGTAGCATTATAAGTGATATTAATAAAATTTAAAAAGTAGTATAAATGAAGTTACCGATCAAAGCCCTACAAATGTCGCCGGGAAAATGGCGTTAAATGAAACAGGAACGAACTAAACCGCGAAAAGACAGCCAACCTTGAGGTCAAAAATACTTTCGACAGATCAACAAGGTGTAGGTACCAACCCAAATTTTGGGCGGTCAATTTAAGTTTAAATGAGTTTGGATGACTACCCGGTTGTAAAAGACAAAACAGTGAAAGAAGTTGGTAGTGTAATAGCAACTCCCCTCACTAATCAGCCCAGATTTACAAATAGGGGATTTTCATTCAACCTCATAAGTATGTAATAACGTTAACCTTTATGGCTAGTTAAACAGCCACAGATGGTTAACGACCCATTAATTTCCAAACAGCCCAAGGTTCAATATACTTGGAACTATGATTTGCAAAGGATTCTATGAATCAATTACAATATTTGTATTATTTAAGTATAAAATTGTTAACACTAATCAAAGTAATCAGTGTATGGAAATGCAATGTAAGTTGCATATGTAATAGTAAATTAAGTAAAAAATATTAAATTATTTTATTAAGATATTTATGTATTTTATTTCTATTTTATGTATATAAATTATTTTATGAAAAATGGAAAAAAGGTTCAAACAGTACACCTAATATGACATTAATATAGTGAAAAGATCAAGAAGCCTAATTCTGCAAAATTAAAGCATGATATATTTGGCTCAAGTTACTTATGTCAGTTCTCTTATTCAAAGCATTAGGGTGTTTTAGTATTGAACACATTTCCAAAAACTGTCTTTTAGCTAGATTGCGTTCAGTGGCAAGGATCTTAACTTCATTGAAATCCACTTCATGTTTGGTATTTATCGCGTGTTGTGCCAGGGCACAAGTGTGTTTTGATAAATTAATGTCACTACGATGTGAAGTGAGACGACCTTTTAATGATCTACCAGTTTGACCAATGTAACATAAATCGCAATTAGCGCATGGAATTTTATAAATTGTGTTCACTTATTCCAAAGTGGACAAGGGTGTTTTAGTTTTAGAGAACAAATTTCTAACAGTTTTGGCATTCTTAACAGCAATGTTAACAGGTATATTATTTTGTTTATACAATTTAATAAGATTCTCAGTAACTTGAGGAAAATAAGGTAAAGAAGAATAATGTGTGATAGTATTCTCAAGAACAGTATTATGCAGAACAGTGCTATTTATTGAATTATTTGAGATGTTTCTAAGTTGGCCACCATCGGGTATGTCATAAATTGAGGATCCATAACTATGTGAATAAAGGTATTTATTGATGATAGAGGAGGGATATGAATTCTCTATTAGAATATTTCTCAATAACTTAAAGGATTCCCTTCGATTAATTGGATGTGTCAATTTATTTAATCTGTAGCTCAAAGCTTTTATAAGGTTTAGTTTGTATTTCATGGAATGACAGGAATGGTAGTTAAGGAACCCATTAGAGGCCATTGATTTTCTATACCAACTTGTGGTTAGGGTGTTGTCTCCCATTCTGATGACCCGCATGTCAAGGAAGGGTATACTATTATACTAAACTATACTAAACTATACTAAAATACATAAATATCTTAATAAAATAATTTAATATTCTTTACTTAATTTACTATTACATATGCAACTTACATTGCATTTCCATACACTGATTACTTTGATTAGTGTTAACAATTTTATACTTAAATAATACAAATATTGTAATTGATTCATAGAATCCTTTGCAAATCACAGTTCCAAGTATATTGAACCTTGGGCTGTTTGGAAATTATTGGGTCGTTAACCACCTGTGGCTGTTTAACTAGCCATAATGATTAACGTTATTACATACTTATGAGGTTGAATGAAAATCTCCTGTTTGTAAATCTGGGCTGATTAGTGAGGGGAGTTGCTATTACACTACCAACTTCTTTCACTGTTTTGTCTTTTACAACCGGGTAGTCATCCAAACTCATTTAAACTTAAATTGACCGCCCAAAATTTGGGTTGGTACCTACACCTTGTTGATCTGTCGAAAGTATTTTTGACCTCAAGGTTGGCTGTCTTTTCGCGGTTTAGTTCGTTCCTGTTTCATTTAACGCCATTTTCCGGCGACATTTGTAGGGCTTTGATCGGTAACTTCATTTATACTACTTTTTAAATTTTATTAATATCACTTATAATGCTACCTAAAGTTAAAATCAAAGCTTAATATTCATTAAATAGTTGGAAGTTATCTATGATTTTCTTGGTTCTTTCTCACTAATTAACATTAAATAACATTTAATTTACTTTAGACCACATGGTCATTTGCTGTGCTAATTTTATAAGTTCATATATGTTGTTAGTTACTTAATTGTTTATACAAAATCAGCGTATTATGTCCATTTACTTAGTTTCATTCACATTATTGTTAATAACATTGACTGCTACATGTCTTTTTAAGGTAACAATTAACATCGTTTCCATGATTGTTTGTTTCTCATATTGTAATTTTTTAGATGAACTGATGATGCTTTCAAAACTCGAAAGCGAAACGTCTTCAAAATAGATAAAGTAGCCTATCAACTTTGTCTTTTATTTCTCCACCTAGAGACCGATATAAGAACCCACCACTCGTCTGAGTGATCATTATATATATATATCCTTATATATATATATATATATATATATATATATATATATATATATATATAGATTATATAGATATATATATATATATATATATATATATATATACATATATATAATATATATAGATATATATATATATATATATATATATATATATATATATATATATATATATATATATATATATATATATATATATATATTACAGTATCCAACTTGGAAACTCGAAAACCGTTCTCCTCCGCCAATCCTACCGGTCCAAGGCATGCTCCTCCTCCAAACCTTTCGATTCCATCGCTCTTCTAATTCCTTTATTCCATGAGCGTCGAGATCTACTTCTTGTTTTTCTTCCAGGGGGCTTCCATTTGTGAAGTTTTCGGAGCCAACGTTCGTCAGGCACTCTAAATAGGTGCCCTAACTATTTTAAACCTCTTCTTTTTATTCTGTCAAAGATCGTTTCTGTAGCATTCATGTTATTTCTTTTAGATTCGTTTATTTTCCTTTCCAGTCTTGATGTTCTAGCACTTCTTCTCAAATAATTCATTTCAACTGCCAACAATCTACTCTTCGGGTCTACATTATTTGTCCATACTTCAGAGCCATAACAAAGAACTGATTCAACCATGGTTAAAATTCAGCCATAAAAATCTTGAGCTAGGACGACTTGGTCATCCGCAAAATTCAGGGAGAACAGTACGTCATATATCTCATTACCTCATCATCAGGAAAGAACTCTTTTGACTACAAATTTTAAGCGAGCGAGCCGAGCTTCAGAATATGGATGGAAACTTACGATAACGACACCTGACAAAGAAAAGGACTTTGAAAATTGGTACTTGAAACACTCAAGACATGATTCACCAGACAATGGAAATTCTAACTAAAATGATGAAGCAAAAAATGGACATCATAGTGCTTTCTGAAACCAAAAAGAAAGGCCAAGGAAATTAACAGATTAAAGACTCCATTCAGATATGGTCAGGAGTAAGGAAACAGGTACACGCTAAATCAGGGGTCTCAATTCTGAGTATAACTGTCACATTGTACGGCATACAAAAAAAAGTTGTTTAACTCTATGCGCCAACAGACAATTCAAATCAACAAGTTAAATATTCCTTTTATGAAGAGCTATTAAACATTTGTGATAAAATAAAAAGTCATCAAGAAATAATACTGTTAGGAGACCTAAATGCCAGAGTAAATTCTTAAATACATGATGATGTGGTACAACGGCACGGAGAAATAGTTAAAAATGGTTCAGAGGACAGCTTAGTTAAGTTCTGTCAAAATTTTTTGGTTTAAAAATAATGAATACCCAATTCCAACATAAAGATATTTATAAATATACTTGGAAATGACGTTCACTCCAACAGAAGTCGATCACACACTATATAATATTGAGACAGAAATCAAAAGATAAGTTCAAGACTGCAGAGTAAAAAGAGGATTTAACTATGGGACAGGTCGCTACTTTCTTTCAGCTAACATCTTTTGTGTCCCTTTAAACAATACTACAAATAGAACAGAGAAAGTAATAAAAACAATACTACGCAGTACAAAACGGAGAGATATAAATTGCACCTTATATTGCATCCAAAATCTAGATTAAAAAAAGAACTAAATGAGGTGAAAAGAAATATGGATGTAGAACAAGAATACAACTTCAAAACGATAATAAAAAAATACCTTATAAATTATTAGGAACAGAGAACAACGACAATAAACACCACGAACCACCATGAATGACAGTAAAAGTAAAAGAAATGATATAAGAAAAAACAAAATATATAAGAAATGGCTAACAAATATAACATCTAGCAATAGAGTAACATATCAAAGGAAAAACAGAGAAGTACGCAACCAAATAAAAGAAGCAAAAAAAAACAAATTCTGGCACCAAAAATGCGTCAAAGTTACAAATTTAATTAGTGGTTCTCAGACTACAGAAGCATGAAGAACTATCACTAATCTAAGCAAAAACACCCATAACTCCTTAATCAAATAAATTTCTATCGAAAAGTGGGAAAATCACTATAAAAATTTACTCAAAGAATTCAGATTGGAATATATGGGAGAGGAATACAGTGCGGAGAGACAAACAAATAATAACATTAATACTACTAATAACGAGGTCCGTATTGCAATAATTAAAATAAAAAACGGACGATCTCCAGGACTTGGAAATATAGCTGTAGAGTTACTTAAACCAGGAAGGCTACTCCCAATAGAACGAATAACTTTTCTAATGAATCAATGCTACCAAAAAAATTAAATTACAATCTGAATCAAAACCCCTCACCAAGTGTCCATCTTTAAAAAGGGTAATCGAAAAGATCCTAACTGCTACAGATGATTAAGTATCTTATCTAATTTCGGAAGATTATTTGGAAAGATAATAAATGGAAAAATACAAGATAATGTAGGACATCTAATTATTAAAGACCAAAGTAATACACCTAGTAGATCTTGCACTGATAACTTGTTTATACTTCAACAATTAATAGAAAAAAGAATAGCGGTTGGTACCGAAGTACATCTAGCCTTCATCGATTTAGAAAAAGCGTATGATACAGTTTTAAGACTTAAATTGTGTCTAGCTTTACAACAACTCGGCATTAGTCCATACCTTTTAGGTATACTGTATATAATTAAACTAATTTGGAGCTTGAATATCAGTCTTTATCATCATGATAGTTAAAACCATCTTAGCAGATGTCTTATAGTTCATCATTGAACTTCAGCAGCTTATATAGTCTGATTTATGATATTTCTCCATTGATCGTGATCTGTTATATGTACTGCCTCATTATACTGCTTGTTGAGAAACTTTTTCGTAATTTCTGAAAATGGCTGTGGAGATCTGCCGCATTACCATTGACTCTGAGGACTTCCTCGGGCCACCAACCGCTTTATTTTGTGATGACTTCAGTGAATAACCAAAGAACTTTAAAATTGTAGAGTAAACAATATAAGGGAGAAGCTGATTGGGTTTAATTTCATCTATAAGTTATCTATAACCGTAATATTCGTACAGCGGGCCGTTCATGAAATTCAAAGCAATTGTCTTTATTTTTAAATTTAAAAGCTCCTATGCGTCGCCTGTCCAAATCTTCGAATGTACACGTCTTACATTTAAAGTAAAATATGGTAACGACCAGAGTTAAAATGAGTCTCTCGATAGAAAGTACAGTTAAGATTTGATTTGACGTATAGTGCCTCTATATATTCGCTTATATGTATTTTATCTTTACAATACTCATCAGAGCGACTAGTTTAGAAGCTCTTCATTTTTGTCATAGTAATATGACGATGACGCCAGACCCCGTTCAATTCAGTCATTGAAGCTCTTGCTAGTTCAATGCTTCTTCGAAATTTTGGGTTCACAACTGCCTGTGTTGTTAATTAGAGCTGCAAAATGTAACATAGTTATATCTACCTCGCATCTCACAATAGTTCGTGTTTCAGAAAACTATTGTTGGCGATCAATAATAATGATTTTGGTTTTGTTGTAATTATTTTTGAGACTAAAAAGTAATAATTTCTTCTGGATTGAAGACCAGAAGTCTCAAGTCGTATGCGAAACGCATCTTGACACTGTCCTTGATCAGTTATTCCTGCTCATCATTTTTCATAAACGTGAGTACTGCTATAATTATCGTCCAAGTTTTTGGGATTCTGTTTTGTGTAAGAATCTTTTGCAATAATTGTGATGTGTTTTTTAACAATGTCACACCTCTTTGTGTTATTACTTCATTGTAAATTTTATTCGGTCTTCTGATTTTTCAATTTCAACTGGTTAAGTGCTTTACTGACTTTTTCAGTATTATCATATTGTACCATTTTTAAGTACGAGCGGTTCTTATTTATATAAATACATTTTTCTACTCTCTTACTAGTAAATTGTATATTACCTACTATTTGGATGCTAAGTAAATGCATCATAACACATACTGACACGTAATGACTAGCACGTAATAAAAAAAATTAGGCTTCAGTTTTATAAAAATATGTAATATCACATAAGCCTTGTAAGTCAGTTGGTCGAGTTACCATGGAAACGAATTAACAGACGTTATTTTGACAGATTAAAAATTATTAATCTGTTAGTGTAAATATAGTGGTAATTTAATTTTTATTTTTATAAACGAAAATAATGGTAGAAAAAGTATAGTACACAACTTGAGTTGTAGGCTTATTACATGCTTGTAAAATTACTGCTCTCGCCGCTACGCGGCTCGCGCGCAACTTTTTTACTCGCATGTAATAAGCTTCTTACAACTCTCGTTATGTAATATACTATTATTTATAAGTTTACAGCACGATAATATCTTATCAACTGAATTTAGCTTATATCAGCGTTACTCCTTCTGTTTTATTTGAGAAATCATAAGGTGCAAGACGATTTATGTAAACTACTTTTGGTTTACCTTTCGGCAACCTCTTAATTCAGAATATTACGTAATTTATTCTCTTTTTAACTCCATAGGAACCTTCGCATTGCATTTGCAGTTTAGGAGACAAGCCTCGACAACGTTGTGGATTATAAAGCCAAACACGATCACCTACTTCATAAATTTCATTCTTGCATCGAGAATCATATTGATCTTTCATTCTATCACTAGCTGACTGGATGTGATGTGTTGTCGGGCAAGTTTATGAATTTTGTTCATTCTTAACTTCTTTTATTCTTCGCTTGCAACAAGTTCTTCGGAAGGTCTGCAGCCAAACTCTAGGTCGCATTGCAAATAAACTTACTTACGACCTAACATCAGGCAGGTTGGAGTCTGGCCTGTAGTTTCATTCAAGGCCAAGCGGTAGGCCACTAGAAATAATAAATGTGCTGGTCTTAACCTCTTTGATATTCTGGTAGAACTTTGGAAAGGTGTTTACCTATCGTTCGGTTCATCCTCTCGACTATTACATCTAATTGACGATGCAATCAATTAGATGTAATGTAGTTGACTCGAAGTTTCGCCCTTGGTCGGAGTGAATCTCCAAGGAAACACCAAATCGTGGATTCTTTAACACGTACCTCTGCAAATGGTAGCAGCTTCTTGATTTGGTATCGCATAGGCCTCGGTACACTTCGTAGAATACTCCATGAATAGGAATAGGAAGTGGACCTGCAATGTCGATTGCTACTCATTCCATAGGACTACCAACATTGTACTGTTTCATGGGTGCCCTCTCTTTACCAACTGGACCATTACTGATTGTACACAGTTCACACTTCCGGCACCATTTTCTAACTTCATCTTTACAGTTTACCCAATACCACCATTCTAGAATCTTTTGCAGAGTCTTCGTTATACCAAAGTGTCCACCTGATGCATTATCATGCAACTGATGAAATACTTCTGACAGTTTATTTTAGGTACAATCAACTGAAGCTTGGACTCTGTGCCATCATCGTTTGCAAAGGTTCTACACAGATCATTTTTAGCACTAGGCAATTTCATTGATCTATCACTTCGATGCATCTAATCCATTTTTTTACATAGATCATCTGCTTGGGCGTTTTGTAGCTGTTGAGGCTGCCACTAATCATTAATGAAGATGGTTTGTCTTACGGGGCAAAGTGGTTCTCCTAATTTAAGACAGTGATTACAATTTGCAGTGCATGGCCGTCTGAGTATCAGCATTTGAATGACTTTTAGACTGTTAGACTTCGAATTTTCTTTGATTTATAATAAGAAATTTAATCTATACATTATTTGTATTTATAGATCACCTAGCTCTGATACTGAACTATTTTTTCAGAGCCTGCTAAATTTGTTAGATATTCTGCAAATTAAAAGCAGAAAAATTTTATGTGGTGATTTTAATATTGACTACGCAATTATTTGTGCGACCCAACTGTCTTTGGTAACTATTTTTGAATCATATGGTCTCACAATGCACGTTAATTCTCCAACAAGAATCTCAAAAACATCATCCTCGACAATTGATTATGTGGTTTCCGATTTTCCACCCGCTGACGTCCATTCTACAGTTATTAGTGGGGGGCTTTCTGATCATGAAGCGGTATATACCAAGTTTAGCAGTTTACAAACACCTCACTTAAAAACCCGAAGATTTAGGACCTCACCTCACTTAAAAACCCGTAGGATTTTTTCCACTTAAAACTTTCGTAAATTCTATAATTCATGCTTGACTTCTGACTGGAGTTTTTCTTCTGGGGACATTGACTGTAATGTTAGTGATTTTCTAAATAGACTTGTATCTATTTTTAATAAAGCATTTCCTCTATTAAACATCAGGCCAAAACATAACAAACCTTGGATTACCAAAGGCATTCGCATATCTGCGAAAAATATGCGTTCTCTGCTATATATTAAAAAATTTAATGACAGTATCCCCATCTCTGATTATATCAACAAGTACAGAAAATGCTATATAAAACTACTCAAAGTAGCCAAAAAATCCTACTTTCATAATCGCTTAACAAGCTCCAAAAATATTTCAAAAGAAACTTGGTCAATAATAAACGATTTTCGAAATAAAACCAGTACAGCGGATCAAACCTTTTCTTTTGCTAACCCCGAAAATCTAAATGATTACTTTGTTAATGTGAGTAAAAATATAACCTCAACTATTTTGCCACAACAAGATCCACTCTCCTATCTCTCTAATTCAAAAAACATTGCTGATACCTTCTTTTTAAGACCAGTTGATAAGACGGAACTCATTTCAACAATTTGTAGTATAAAAAGCACATCGTCCTGTAGTACAGATGGATTATCTATTAAAATTTTCTCAAATCTACCGCATAATGTTTTGGAGGTCATGGTCTCGCTAGTAAATGATTCCCTTGAAAAAGGTACATTCCCTAACTGCCTAAAGACTGCCATCGTCATTCCTCTTCATAAAGGTGGAGAAAAATCTGATGCCTGCAACTATAGACCTATTGCCTTGTTACCAGCACTATCAAAAATTATTGAAAGACTTATAAAAGTTCGACTTATGCCCTTCTCCTTAAATATAATATTTTATCGCAAAATCAATTCGGCTTTTTGTCTAATAAATGCACTAGTGATGCCATATTTTCTGTGTTACATGATGTATATGTATCACTAAACAGTAACCTCTCCTCCGCCACCGTTTTCTGCGACTATTCCAAAGCCTTTGACTGCGTAAATCACGACATTCTATTAAAAAAATTAACTTTCTACGGAATTCGGGGTGTGTCTTTGAACTGGTTCAAAACTTACTTGGTAGGTAGGAAACAATTGGTTAGAATAAATGACACCGACTCTAGTTGTAAAGATATTGAGTGTGGAGTACCGCAAGGTTCAGTATTAGGTCCCATTCTTTTTTTACTTTTCATTAATGACATCACTTACTTGAAAATTAAAGGGAAAATTTTTCTATTTGCTGATGATACCAGTATTACTTGGAGCAGCTCTGATATTTCAACGCTTCATTCAATTATAACCGCTGATTTACTTATAATCAAGGCTTGGTCAGACTCCAACTTACTTAGATTTAACGTGGATAAGACTGTAGCATTATCTTATAAAGGAGTCATGCAACCCTTGCTTTTGAATGAGAGCCAAATCAATATCGTAAATTCCGTGAAATTTCTAGGTATTCTCATTGACAGTGATCTCAAATGGTCCTTGCATACTGACTCCTTAAGGAAGAAACTAGCCTCAGCTTGCTTTGCAATAAGATCTGTTTCGAAGGAACTAAATTTATCTTCTGTCAAAATGGCATATTTCTCATTGTTCGAGTCCCATCTTCGATATGGGCTTCCATTTTGGGGTTCTAGTACAGCGGCCTAATTTGATACTATTTTTAAGTTGCAAAAAAGAGCAATCCGTTATCTATTTGGTCTCAAACAAACAACTCATTGCAAGACCTACTTGAAAAATCACGGAATTTTTACGCTTCCCGCTTTATTTATTTTGGAAACGGTTTGTTTGATTCGAAAGCATCTAAATATTTTTCCCGATAGACCTGACCATGGCTACTCCATTAGAAATTCGGATTGTAACGTTTATTTGCCGATCCCGTTCACTCAGCTAGTAAAGAATTCTATTCTATATCGTGCAAAGAAACTTTATAATCACCTTCCAAGAGAAATTAAATCCGCAACATCCTTCATTAAGTTTCGTAAGGTGACAAAAATCTATCTCTCAGAAAGACCATATTATTCAGTTGACGAGTTTCTTAATGTATAACAAAGAAACAAAATTAGTATTGTTTATAATTACATTTGGGTGTCTCAAGCAGTGGCTACAATTTGTCTCATTTGTTGTTGTCTGTACAAATTATGTAGGTTATACAATAATTTTACTAATTTAAAATTGTGTTATTCTGTTTTTTACTATATTTATTTTTGTTTTATACTTTTTGTACTATTTGACTGATTTATTTTTTAGCTTTGTCCATAAAATTGTTCAATAATTTTCAGTGACAATGAAGCATATTTCTATTCTATTCTATTCTATATTATTTTTTTGCAATTTACAGCGAATGTGACCTACGTCGCCTTCATTCCAATATCTGGTTTCACGTCTCTTCGGCAGAGTGTTACGAACTATTTTCCGTACGATTTTCTCTAGGCGTTTATCGGTTTTTCGTCGCTCTCTTCAAAGGTTTGTACTGGATAGCTCCGTAAAGCTCGACTAGCTGTTTCATATTCCATGGCAATGGCAATCGTTTCATCTTTCGGTCTTATTGTCGTAAAACTTTCTGCAGTTTACTATTTCTCAACCCATTGACAAAAATATTAATAGCAATTTCTTGCAAAAGTTTTTTTGGTACCTCTGGATAAGCCAACCGCACTATACGAGCAACATTTGCTTTAAATTCTTAAGATTCTCACTTGCTTGTTGAATTCTACTTATTTGTACTTTGTAGACTTGTAGTAGATAAGCATTTCCGTAACGTTTGTCTAGTCGAGTTAACAAGGTCTGGTAACATTTTTCTTGACCCTTAAGAATCAATCTAAGGATATCCGCAGCATCACCTCGTAAAGCAGTAGTGAAGGAAATAGCCTTTTCTTGTTCTGTCTAATTATTGGCTGTCGCAATAGCTTCAAATTGTCTAAAGTATATGGACCAAGAAAACTTTCCATCAAATGGTGACAGTTTGAATCTCATGTGTCGTATCGTCTCTAGGTGATTCTTCTTTTACTACAGTATCTAAAACTACTGCATTAACTGGTGGTAGCACTTTTGTATTGGTTAACATGGTCTCTAAATTGTCTGATCTTCTCTTATACGTAGTTTACATTTTGCTGTATCTTATTTTTCAATCATTTTTGTTTTTATACAACTATTAAAATAATAAGTTTTTGCAATCATTTGCGAAACATTTTTAAATTTCTTATTATTTTTTCTAGAAGTTTCTTCGATCATTTGAGAAACATTTTTTATTTTCGTTTAAAACTGCTTTTTCTGCTGACTGGAACTGGAATGTCTCTGGGCCATCTCCATTCTTGTTGAGAACATTCTTTAATCGTTCTTAAATGATCTTCTTCATACTTTTTAAATGTTCTTTCTTCTAAAAGTAAAACGGACGGTTCTAATTTATATAAATACATTTATTTATAAGTTTACAGCACGATAATATATTATCAACTGAACTTACCTAATACCCGCGCTGCTTATTATATACAAGTTATAAGATACTAGAATATTCTTTAATAGTTCACCTCTATACATTTATATCAGCGCTTCGATTCCATCCCGATCCATACAACGGGAAGGTTCTCAAACACAGATCAGCGTCGTCTCGAGATGCAACCGTAATAAGGGTTACGTCGGAATAAGTAAATTAGGTACAATATATTTTCTTAATTGTGTGTTCCACATTTACCACATATTTCCGCATTTATTTCTACGCCTCATAGAAGTACTCTTTCACCTGTTTTAAGTATAGTTTTTAGTTCTTTTGTAATTACATTAACGAACTTTATTAATATATAAAATAATTACATAAGAGCCAGAAAAATGAGATACTAAAAATAAGGATTTGAATATGATTAACAGCTATCGGAAATGTAAGCTAGACATTAAAATAAATTAAACTATACTTGTTTTCATCGTTCTTGGCGTGTGCCTGAAATAAGCTACTACGGAACTTTTAATATTCGTCTCTCTCTGATACACAGATGCGTAATTGAATTGTGCGAGTCACGTTCGTCATGGTACAGTGCGATGAGAAGGGAATGAAGAAACCACTAACTGGCACTAACATCTGTCAGTATTGTAGCAATAATACCGATGCGTTTGGTCGATACGGTGTCGGTCATAAGTTCGGCCTCTTTACGAATACAGATAGCTAGCAGTGACGTGTTTTTTTTAATTTGTTACCCTAATCTGTGCAGGTTTGAAGTAGCTGATGAAATAGTTTTTATAAGTAAACAGTTTTTAATTAATTAATAGTTTGAGCTCTTACTGTGTAGAATTCCATTACATAAAATAATACTCTCAACACCTTAAAAATTCCAGTTTATTATAAATTCACTCTCTCTCTCTCTCTCTCTCTCTCTCTCTCTCTCTCTCTCTCTCTCTCTCTCTCTCTCTCTCTCTCTCTCTCTCTCTTCCGATACCCATTGCAATAGTGACTTGTGGCATTGTTCTGAAATGAGCTGGCTAATAGGTTTATAATTGTAGTAATTACCATTGATATTTTATATTGTTTTAGTCGATTTTAGTCAGTCATTATTGGAATTTGTTCCGAACAGTTTTACGTATTGTTTTTTGTTGTGAATAACTAATTGTTCTATTTAATAAAAAAATACCAAGAAAACGATAACAAGGGAAATGCGACAATGTGTAGTTCATTTATTGGAGTATTTTAAAAAAGAAAAAGAAAACAACGGACCATTGCTTTCGTTGTTATCGGTACATGAACGAGTAGCGGACGCTTTGAAAATTAGTCTTCGCACAGTGACAAGAACAAAGAGTGAATACAAGACAGAGGCAGCTCTTACTACACCAGGAGAGTCACGTAGTATACAAAAAAAAAAGACTAATGGTGTCAGTGATACTATAAAAGAAGAGATTAGAAATGTACTGTATGGCATGAAAGTAAAAGGAGAGCACGTTACAATTAAAGTTCTAAATACACAATTAAGAAACAAGCATCTCTATGACGGTTTTGATACAAGTTTGTGGCGTCTTATGAAAAATTGTGGGTTTTCATACAAACTAGAAAATAGTAGACGAGTGCTATGTGAGAAACCATGTATTGTCTCCAAACGTCTCTGTATCTTTTGGGGCATTATATGAGAAATTTTTTAAGTCTAAGCCCACTTCAGTTCGTTTTTTTTTAGATGAAACATGGATATTCCTAAAAGGGGCATATAAAAGTACTTTGCAAGATGACTGTGTGAAAAGCATCAGAAAAGGACACGAAAATACAGGTAAACGCTTTGTTGTTTTACGTGCCGGAAGTAGGCAAGGATTTGTTAAAGATGCTGGATTACTGTTTTCTACGAAATCGAAGAGTGCAAACTATCATGATTTTACGGATAAAGAGTCTTTTAAAAGTGGGTCTTCGAAAAGCTGATACCAATGTTGGAGGAACCATTTTTAATTATTATGGATAATGCCTCATACCATAGCTCTTTAATAGAAAAGTTACCGAATGCCAGTTGAAAAAAATTGGACTTACAATAATGGTTACGAGCGAAAAAAATAATTTTTGACGACGATTCGGGCAAGACAGATCTATTGAGTCTTTGTCGCTAGAGTAAATCACAAAATACCAGGTACGTTATAGACGAGCTACTCCAAGAACATGGGCATCAGATTATGAGATTGCCTCCATATCACTGTCAATATAATCCGATTGAGTTGGTCTGGGGCATTTCTAAACAATACTATGATCGTCATATTGGAGAACATGGACGTGGAGGTGAAACAGTGAAAAAAGGTTGGGGCAATGCATTAGCTGAGGCAACACCGGCAGTGTGGGTGAGTTGTGTTAACCATACTGAAAAATTAATTCAGGACGACTGGGCAAAAATGGTCACATATGATGAAAATGAAAGTAGGGTTATCATCGATTTGGCGGAAGATTCCAATGATTCCAAAGACAGTTCCAGTGAAGACGCTGACTGATTAGCTAATTAATCAAGGTCAGTAGGTTGTAACAGTTCAGAATTCGCTACTGTGCTTAAAACTTAAAAAATCTGTATCATTTTTTAATTAAAGTAGGTTAAATAATAATTAAAGCTTTTTTGGGTATATTTCAAAATCCCTTTAAAATGTTCTTTTGTACTCCATTCCTGTCCTATTGTACTGCAAGCTAGAAAAATACTTCTTCGAAATTTATACGTATATTCCGTTATTAGAAATTTAATGAAAAATAATTTATAATTTTCTTTTATAACTGTTATTTCGTTTGACATGCTACATTTTGCTCCGCCACTGGAGGAGGTAAACGAATCGAGCTTAAACAAGGAAAGATTGATAAAACAACTTATTGCAAGTGTTTTTACACGCACACGCCAAGAACGATGAAAACGATTATAACATATTTCACCAAATTGTTATAAATAGTCCATATTTTCACTTAATGTTCACATCAATGGACTATTACAAAGTAAGTATTGCTAAAATGACATAGGCACAATGACCAATTAAAAGGCAAATAAGTAGATAAAACTTAAAATTAAACAAAAATAAACAGCTTAGAGAAGAAAACAAAGTGAGAGGTTTTAAAAGTCAAAGTAAAACTATAAAAAAAGTGCTAGTCAAGATTTTCATGTTTCTCTATCATATAAATAAGAAAATACTTATCTCCCCTATGTAGTAATGTGTTTTCCACTTTACCTTAGATTTATTATAAGATACACCAATACGGCAAAGTAAAAAAACCAATTAATCAGACATTTTGCCTTTGTTTTTTATATTATTTTATATATTTAATAACCTATTTTTTTATTATTTAATTACGATGCTGTAACCACCTCTGTGGCTCAGTTGTAATAGCGCCTACCTTTGAACCTAAAGGTCGTAAGTTCAAATCTCATCTGGGTTGAGAAATTTTCGTTTATTAAAAAATTAATGAATGAAAATAATTTCTATCCTTGTGCGATCGGTACTCACCGGAGGGACCGCAGTCGTTCGGATACAATTAGCGTCTCTTAGCAAAGACAATGACGTCGACTTTGCTAAGTATTAAGACAATTACTCTACACATACACACACTACACTAGGTACCTGACTGTACCATGCCAATGATCTTAGTTGTTGAGGCATTAACTGAATAATAAAAATAATAATTACGATGCTCTATTCATCATTGCATCATACAGTGGAGACTATTTTATAATATGTTTTCTTTAAATTAGATAAAAAAAATACTTACCAACATATTATATCATACGCACTCATTTCCCATTTTATTTTGTTGCAGGTCACATTTTCAACTTTGGCACTAACTTGAAATGTCTCTAGTTCTTGATTAACTAGGTTAGACGAATATGAGTAGAGTTCTGAGTTATCTTCTAAAAATCTTTTAGGTATACATAGAGTTCTGTATATAAATTCTCGGTCAAATCTACTTGTGTCTAAACTGAAATTCTAAAAAAAATATTTTTATAGATAATTATACAGTATCAGAAAAACATTAAGGTGGGTATGCACTTTAAACGGTATGAAGTAAGAGAATCTTGTATTAAATAATATAGTGATACTATGACTTGTTTTTTAACCAGGAGAAGTAATTCAAACTTATCGCGCCGTAATGCTTGTTTGTTATTGGTCTTACCACAGGCAAGTTTACTCCACGGTTCGTAGACTTACTACAGTTGCCTCTTCCGACTAACCAATGAACATTAAGCCCGAAACTGTACTCTCGTGACGTAATTTGAATCGTAACATTGTTAATCAGCGTTTTCATGTATTTGATGTATAGAAAATAGTAAAGATAGTTATGAAATAAAGATGTTTAGTGGATTATAATACCTAATTATGGAAAACTGTTGATACGTAGGCAGTTTGGTACTTAAAATTAATCAGAATAAAGTTCTAGATTTATGTAAAGTTAGGACTTCAATCTCCATTTTACACTGAGAATTTGTCGCATATACTAAATTATTAATACTGGATTAACTATTAAATTAATTACCGGCCCTTAGAGATTAGCTTGGATTATCCGAGTTAGAACTACTTGTATAATTTAATGTAAGAATTTAAATAATATTTAATTATTAAAAAAAGTAACTAGTTTATGTTATTTCCAATAGATTTCCAATACACTACATAATTATTTTTATCATTTTTTTTAAATATTTTTCTAATAAGTCTTTAATTAGAGCTGTTTGTGTTTTCATTGCTACTCTTGCTACTGCTACTCGGAATTTCTATAAAATAATGATGATAATAAACAGAATTGATCAAAACAGATCAGAATGAAATTTTAAAGTTTTAACCTACCTTATAAAAAGATATTCTTATGTAAGATACTCTACAATACGTACGATGTACAACTACAATAAATAACTTTTCTTCGTTAATTAAAAATAAGTTTTTACAGAAAACAACACCAAATTTTCAAATACAAAAACATAAAACAAACTAAGATATTTAAGAAACGATAAATAATAAAGCAAATAATAACTGAAAGATAATTATCACTAACAAACTGTGATAATAAATGGGTTTTTTATGATATTGCGCATGACATTGGACAGCTGGCCCAGGAGTGTGACGTAGTCACGACCGCTCGAAATACAGCTTAACGTACACATGAATTTTAAAATTATGGTCAAAAAACATCGATTTTTTTTTTAATTGTTTTGTTTTGGTTATAATTGAATAACAAAAATATATTTTCAGTAGCGTAAAACCTTTACTTTTCGTGGAGATTCATGTGAAATATTTATTTTTGTTTTCATACATATACTAATAATACAAGCACTATGTATGCAAATCCGTTGAAATTTAAAAATTTTTTGCAAAAGAAATACTGTGAATATACAAATAATATAATATGAAAATAAGACACGAATTAGTTCAAACGCAAAACAAATTGCAAGTTATGAGATAACAAATATATTTTAAAGTGAGTAACTTAATACTGACTGAGTCATCTATTTGATAATAGAAAACTAATTTAGATATAATGTATAGTATTTTTTTTGTAAAACTAAAAGTTTTTATTTGTCATTGTATATCTTGTTTTGTACCTTTTTTAAAATGCGCTGTTCAGTTGCTTGTTGTAATAGTGACAATGAAGATGAAATCTTTAGATTTCACACATTTCCTAAAGATAGTTTGACCAGAAAACTGTGGATAATATCTTGTTGTAGACAGGATAATTAATTGTAATACTGCAAGAATTTGTTCTAAACATTTTAAAACTGAAGATTACTAAAGAAATCTACAACAGGAACTTTTAAATTACATTTCTAAAAAGGGTCTAAAACTCAAACCTGAGGCAGTACCTAGTCTTTATTTGCCTAAATTAAAATCGGCTACCCTTTCAACCAACCAAAAGAAACGCGTACAATGAGCCGAACAAAGAGAGTCCAAAAAGTATGTTGAGCAGCTTCTTACTATTTAAATAAAAGTTATGTAATTAAAAAAAACTCCTTTATAATATTTTTCATTTTGTAGATTACCAAAGACCCAGAATTCATATGAATTCATATTAAAGCATTTTAACAAGTTACTGTAAAATTGTTGTTATTTTTTTAGACAGCAACCTTAAATGGTTCTTTCATATCGATTTGTTACGTAAGAAACTAGCCTCAGCCTGATATGTAATTTTCAATAAGAACTGTTTCGGAGGAAATCAATTTAGCATCTTCTAAAATAACATATTTTTTCTTTGTTAAATCACGTTATCATTATTAAAATATATAATGTTATCATTATTATAAACAATACCAAGATAATTTAATGTGTGAATATTACAAAATATGTCATTTAAAATATTGTGCAATATTGTGTGACCTCACTACACTCATATTTGATGGCCAGCTAGCTCATCCGATCTAACTAAAGTTGACTTTATCGTTATTTATTTTGATTTTGTGTTTAATTCAGTGGGTATATACGTACAAATTTTGTGTACCTTCATTATCCCACTTTTGTATCTTTTTAAACATCTGAAATATTGAACTCTGGAGTATAAGTGGATTAACCTGTACCTACGTGTAATAAAAGATAATTAAAACTTAATTACTATTTATAACTGGGAATAAGCCACATTAAAGATAAAAATACATTTATTGACGTTTCAATTTCCAATTCGGAAATCGTTCTCAAAATACAAAGAAGATTTCCGATTGAGAACGATTTCCGAATTGGAAATTGAAACGTCAATAAATGTATTTTTATCTTTAATGTGGCTTATTCCCAGTTATAAATAGTAATTAATTTACAATGCCACAAGAAAATAGCTTCAGAACAATATTAAGAAACCGTTATGGGCCCAGCGTTATTCAAAATTTTAGGAGATTGGAAATTCTATACAAGAAACTGGCACACTGTCAAAACTCAATTAAATAATTAAAACTTGTTTTAAAAAGGATATCTATGTTAACAAAATAACTGTATCAAAAATCAATAACCTTAAATTAACTTAAACATTTTATTTATGATTGAATAATATAATAACATAATTTTATCATATCTTACTATATATTATGTACTATAATTAAATTAGCCAAATTATAAAAAAAGCCAAATTTACTATACAACTACATTCAATTGTTCCGGAAATAAGCGGTTTTGACCACGTCATGCGCGAAAGCGAACCGATTTTGGAACATTATGTATCATACCTTGTGTTCATTGTACCATGGGTTTTGTATTCTTGTGTACTCTTGTGACGCAACTCAAGCATCCCCACCCCAGTCGGAAGAGGCAACCATAGTACTGCCGTGCTTATACATATAAACCTTTACATTCTACATCATTTTTCTTAACTTAGAAGTTGTAAAAGCTTATAAAAATAAAAATATATTATTAAAAAAATTGTGGTATGTACAACAAAACAGCGCAGTAATAGTCTTAAACGTGTACCCCCTCTGTGACTCAGTGGTAAGAGCGCCTGCCTTTAAACCTAAAGGTCGTGAGTTCGAATCCCACCTGGGTGGAAATTTTCGTTTATTAAAAAAATTAATAAATGAAAATAATTTCTATCCTTGTGTGATCGGTACACACCGGAGGGACCGCAGACGTTCGAATACAATTAGCGTCTCTTGGCAAAGACAATGACGTCGACTTTGCTAAGTATCAAGACAATTACTCTACACACACACACACACACACACACACACACACACACACACACACACACACACACACACACACACACACACACACACACACACCACACACACACACACACACTACACCTCAAATTGTAAGATTGGCGAATGGATTTAGTGTCCGCAGTCATTTAAACACAAACAAACAACAACAATAGTCTTAAACGTGGTATCTACTACTCAAAATTCTGTACATACTACTTTTAAGACAAGCAATTCACCGGCTGGTGAATGCGCGCATAAAAATACAATGTTTGTTTTCATTTGATTTAAATCAAAGCAACAAATGTGTTGTGTTTCGGTCTACCTAGTAAATTTGATTGTTATAATTTTTTTTTACCTAGAAGTGGGCACAGTTTAGGTAAGTAATACTTTAATTTGGATTCTATTTATATATTCTAAATACTTTAATTTATTAATTAGCAGTACAAAAATTTTTATGTTGCTTTAACGTAATTTGTGAATACTTTCTTTATATAATTTTTCAAGCTGCAATAATTATCACAAAACTTTTATTGGAATTTTGATAATTGGCCTTACTTCCCTTTTAAAGAAAAAAAATTGTGCCAATGTATATTAATCCAGGCTCTTTATTATAGGAAGAATGTTTGGACGTAGCAATAGTAGAGCTAAAAAAATTCTTCAAAGGGTAACCAAAGCTAGTGATTACTCGAAAAGTAATATTGGTTGTGCAAAATCCAAAGAAAAACTGACTATTTTGGATCCGTCCCCACCTTGTGATGCAACTTATTCAGGTAAAATTCTTTATAGTGGACAAAAACAGTTGGTTGTGACCGAAAACATTTTTAAAAACCCAAGACTCAGACAATGTTTAAAAAATACATCATTAGAACCAGTATCTTTTAATGGAACTCCTTTAATTGATATTGCTGATGGAGATCAATTAGCTCAAACGACCATCTCTTCTAGTCACCATGACGAACAAGCTGGCTTAATAAATTCTAATTCTTTCTCATATGAAAACAACTTTGAGGTGAATACAAATTTTTCTGAGAAGCCTTGTTACAACGCATTACAGACGCAAGTTTTTAACGAAATATAATGTTATGATATAAATTTTCCTGCAATTGACAGAAAACAAGAATTAGTAAAGCCAGTAGTTTTTAATGATCTACAGACACTAAGTATCGACGATCACAATAAATTAATAACAGACTCAGTTAGAAACGCACAACTCAAATTTTGCAAGAAAAATGACACCAAAAGTGAAAAGATTAGCAAAGATACAAGGGCTCTTATGGAAATACGACGAAACCTAAGCGAGAACGAAAAGGGAAACAAAGAAGAATATAAAAAACTAAATAAAAGAATTTCAGCGGAAATTAGAAAAGATGTAAGAAGATATAATACTAATGTAATTACTCAAACAGTAAAAGAGAACAAAGGCTTAAAGATAATGAAAAGAAAACTTACGCAAAGTAAAAAAGAAATATACAAGCTGAGAGATAAAGACGGAAAGGCAACAACAGATAAACAAAACATTCTGAAAATAACTAGAGAATTTTATAAAGACCTCTATACCAGCCAAAGACCACAAGACAATTTCCCGACACGAGAAAAGACTCTCATAAATCAGGGATCGGAAATACTTTTACCCATTACTGTGTCACAAGTAAGAGCAGCTTTAAAGGAAATGAAGAACCATCGATCGCCTGGTGATGATGGACTCGTTATCGGGGCAATAAAAGCAGGTGGAGAAATTTTATTAAAATCAGTAAGCGAACTGTTTACTAAATGCTTACATGCGGGTACGATTCCAAAAGACTGGAACAATGCAGTAATAGTCTTGTTACACAAAAAAGGCGATATTACTAAATTAGAAAATTGTAGACCCATCAGCCTCTTGACACATATGTACAAACTCTTAATGAAAATCTTAACAAAGAGGCTGACACCTAAACTTGATTTCTATCAGCCCAAAGAACAGGCAGGCTTCAGGGCAGGATATGGCACGAATGACCATTTGCATAACATAAAGATCTTAATAGAAAAGTGCATCGAGTACAACATACCACTGGTTCTTGCAGTTGTCGATTTCGAGAAGGCTTTTGATTCTGTAAAGTTTGAAACAATACTGGAAGCCCTAAATCAAAGCCAAATAGATTACAGGTACACGACACTAATCAAAAACATCTATCAGAACGCTACATCAAGTATACGACTGCACAAAGACATAGAAAAATTCAGCTTAGGTCGAGGAGTTAGACAAGGAGACAATATTTCACCAAAATTGTTCACAGCAGCTCTAGAGTCAATATTTAAGGGTACTCAATGGCAAGATATGGGCATCAATATAGATGGAGAAAGATTAAATCACCTAAGGTTTGCAGATGATGTTGTATTAATCGCAGATAACTTACATGATACAGTTTCTATGATGCATTCGCTTAAAAGTCTGTCTGAAAGAGCAGGATTAAAAATAAACTTTGAGAAAACTAAAATTATAACAAGTTTCGTAATGAGTGGAAATATAACTATTGACAATAATACCATACAACAAACAGACACTTACAAATATCTGGGACACGAAATCAAAATAAGCAGAGACAATCAAACACATGAAATACAGAGGCGAATAGGTCTAACATGGGCAGCATTTGGCAAATTAAGCCATATTCTAAAAAGTTCAATTCCCATGTGTCTCAAGCGAAAGGTTTATAACCAATGTGTTTTACCTGTACAAACTTATGGAGCAGAGACTTTAACACTCACGCAAAAATCTGCGAATAAACTTAGAGTTACACAACGAGCCATGGAACGTGCAATGCTGAACGTGAGCCTTCGAGACCACATAACAAACCAACAAATCAGGCGAAGATCAGGAGTTATCAAGACGTTATCGAAAGAACAACGACGCTGAAGTGGAACTGGGCAAGGCACTTAGCCAGAACACAAGATGGACGGTGGACAAGACGTATTATGGAATGGAGGCCCAGAAATTATAAAAGAAGCCGAGGACGACCACCGACTAGATGAACCGATGACATTAAACGTGTAGCGGGAAACTGGCTACAAGCGGCCCAGTGTAGAGAACACTGGAAAGAACTAAAGGAGGCCAATGTCCAGCAGTGGATGCGATTGATGATGATGACAGACACTCAATAATGAAACTTCTGTCATTAGTATTGCTGATGGAGATCAATTATTTGAAACAAGCATCTCAGCCAACCATCATGACATACAAACTGACTCAGTAATTTATAATTCTGGCTCATATGAAAACAACTTTTAAATGAATATAAGTTCTTGTGAAAAACCTACTTACACCGCTCTGCAGCCACTAGTTATTAATAATAACGAACCATCTACTAGTTATGAAATAAATTTCCATCGAACAGAGAATGAACAGAAATTCGACGATTTTAGTTCAGACGATTCGGTAAAAAACCCCGAGTACACTAACGATTCATCGCAGTCACTGTTAAGTGATCTTGATAGTAAAGTTCAACTGGATTTTAAAAAGAAGCCAACCACTAGGACAAAAAGAGAGGTAACAGACTATACGAAAAAGGTGAAAAAAGAAAGCGAAAGCGATACGAAGAACCATTATCGGTGAGGAAAGCAAAAAAATCGGAAGATATTAAAACCAAACACTTAATAAAACCTCCTTGCAGCGAAGGAGGCCGAAAAAATGTACTTTTTCCGCAAATTGCCAGGAAATTTTGACATTCCTGTCAAAATTTCTTGAAGAAAAAGTCAGGACTTCCTTACTGTAAGGAAATGTCATTTCCTTACTGTAAGGAAATGATATTTCCGTACAGTTGTTAGTGTTCTACATAAATGATAGAAAACAGATTGCTTATAAGGAATTAATTTATATTTTGAAAACATCAAGTCATTGCGTTGAATAATTGGCCCATAATGTTGAAGATTTCATCTTTAAACAAAGGTCTAGGAAGTATGCCATTACAACATTTTCTGAGAAAGAACTCGTATTTTCACTCATGCGATAATCCATAAAACGGCTGTATGCATTTTCGTACTTTTCTCTTGATTTCTTTGGCAATAATTCTAATGAAGCAGTATTCACTGCCTCAACCAGCTCTGGAGGAGTCCCAGGAATGGAAATTTCATCATCACCTATCATTTTACTTTCGAGAACACCAGCAATTAAATTTATAAGCATCAAGTTTGACAATTCAACCTCAATACGTTTCCATAGTAACCCAAGTAATTTTATTAGGAATTTCAAAGCACCACTTATTTGGGAATAAAATTATCGCGTTTTTTTTTAAATCAATCAATATCTGTCGAATTTTAAACGATTTGCGGAAAAATAGTATGTTTACCTCGTAGGAAAAGCCACATTCCTGGACTCTGTGTTGCTAAGTCTCGGCTTGCGCCTCGACTTAGCAATCTTCACAGTCGTCCAGGAATGTTATGCTTTTCCTACCCGGTAAACAATGTACTATTATATTTACAGATGATGAAAGAAAAAACATAAATAAACAATATTGGTAAATGACATTTTCTGAGAAGAGAAACTTTGTTTCTAGTTATGTAACATCTTCAGATGTTAAACGTCATAGGTGTCCGGAGTCTAGAAGGAACAAGTCACTTATATATTTCTTCAAGTGTAGTTCTGGGGAAAAAGTACAAGTTTGCAAACAATTTTTTATATCGACATTGGGGTACAGTAAAAATCATGATCGAATACTACAAGACTGCTTTTCTATAAACTCAGAAAAAATTATCTGTCACAGTATTAGTAAACAAGGTAAGCATACCAAGACTCCTAAAATTGATAGAAATGTAATAAGAGCTCATGTTGAAAAGTTTAGTCCTGCTGTATGTCATTATCACCGCGAACACGCCGCAAATAAACGATACCTACCGAGTGATATAACTATCCAGCTTTTGTATTCAGATTTCAAAGAAAAACTCCCCAATTTTCTTTGTTCTTACGAAATATATCGGACGGTAGTAAGTAAAGAAATGAATATTTCATTGACAAAACTCGGCCATGAAGAGTGTGAAGCCTGTGAAACGTTTTTGCTACATATTCCTGAACATACAAAAGAAAATCCTTGTGTAGACTGCGAAGTTTGTTTATTGTGGCAAAACCATATCTTCAAGGTAAATGAAGCTCGTTCAGCCTACCAGCTGGACAAAGAGTGTTTAAATGACAAAACTGTGTATTTTTCGGGAGATCTTCAAAAAGTTATCATGCTCCCAGATTGGATATGTTCAAAAAGGCGACATTTTGTTCAAGAATCATAGTATTTAATCAGAGTTTTATTCCGATTGGCACAAAACAGAATAAAGTTATACCAATTGCCCTACCTTGGCACGAAGGCATTGCAGGAAGGCAAAAAGGAGACTTGGTGACCATGTATTACAATTTCTTTTTAGAAATGAGAGATTATGAACATGTTGTGTTATGGGTAGATATCTGTTCGTCCCAAAATAAAAATTGGACGTTATTTACTTTCTTAACTTACATTGTTAACTCACCAGAGGTATCTATTAACGAGATTGTTGTTAAATACTTTGAACCAGGGCATACGTTTATGTCTGCGGACAATTTTCATCACCAAGTAGAAGCTTCTATAAAAAAACAATCCAAAGATATATTTTTTTTTATTGGCTTTGGCTTGAAACCTTTAGCTACGTAATTACATATAAATATTAGTATTCATTCATATAGGATTGTACAAGGAGGACACTTTTCACGCTCAGGGATTCATCAGAGCGGCTTTATTATAACAAACAAGACATAAACCACGGTTAGGTAGGTGGGCAATATATATGGTAAACATACAAAGGAAATGCATACGATCAATTTAACACTTACACCTTTAATTTAATTTTTACAAGCAATATCATAATTATTTTAAAGATTTTTATATTCTCTTCACTTAATAAAAGATTTACGTTTAATGGTGTACTTAATCCCTCTTTTATCAATTCTTTTATCAGCTACGTGCTTATATTACGATGTAGTGGACAGTTGAAGAATATGTGGTTTAAGTCAGCTATACTAGTTCCACACTCACATTGGTCTGTTGGGAGAACTCCTATTTTGTGTAGATGTTTCGGAAAACATCCATGATTTACTTTTAATCTTAAGACAGTTGACACTGTATTTCTGTTTAGTGTAACATCTTTGTAAAACTGTTTTACATCTACTGTTGGTTATAATTTGTATAAATTAGTGTCCCTGCTTTCACCAAACTGAATCCATTGTCTGTCCCATTTAAATTTAATATGTTGTTTGATATAGGCAAGTAGGTCACATGTGTTAAATTCTTCTATCACCATATGTGGGTGCTGTAATGGATTTTTAGCTATATAATCAGCAATAGTATTGCCAATAATATCCGAGTGTCCCTTAACCCATACAAATTTAGTACCATATGGATCTAATAGTTTTAGTAACTGTTGAAAAATTTCTAATATGAATATATTGCTATTGATTGTGAATTTAAAGTTTTGTAAAGAGTGTAATACTGACAGTGAATCACTGCATATGACAATTTTGTTTCACTGGTTTTCACAGCACAATTCAAGGGCTTTGTATATAGTACATGCTTCAGCAGAAAAAATGCTGGATTGATTATTTAAAATAAATGATTTTTTAATCTTCATTTTTGGTACAAAGTAAGCACTGGTTGTACATGTTGGTGATTTTGACCCGTCTGTATAGATCACAATATGATCTGAATAGCCACTTAGGATTTCTTTAAGAGTAGTGTAGCAAAATTCGTTTTGGTATTTAGGGATAGTAATATTTGTAGCCATAACACTTGTTAGATGTGGTATATCCAACGATTCCCAGATAAAAGTACAAGGGGAATTTATTAACTTCAGTTCGTTGCAAGTTATAATTGCTCTTGCAAGTGGTGGATAGTTTTTTTTATGAAGTATGTAGATGTTAAATCAGCTGTATTTAATTCATTAATTATTTTTGCATTATAAGTGCCACGATAATGTTGGTTTAGGAAATATATGCTTGCCAGATATTCTCTGCGCAATGAGAGTGGGTTTTCAGATGCTAGAGCTAGGGTGGCTTCATTTGGAGTACTTTTCATCAATCCCAACACAATCCTTCGAGCTTTAAATTGAATTCTATAAAGTTTACGTAAATTGGTAATGCTAGCTGACCCATATACCACACAACAGTAATCTATTATAGATCTTATATAGGCTCGATAAAAATTCAATGCAATGTTTTGATCTGCACCCCACGATCTCTTACACACCATTCTAAGAAAATTGATATCTTTTTCGCAGCGACCTATTGTATAATATGTTGTGTCCAAAGCAGTTTTCTATCAAGTACGACACCAAGATATCTAAATTCCGAAACAATTGGAATATCATTGCCATGTAAGGTTACAGCGTGATGTTTAATAGGGTGTTTTCTTGAAAAAAATACTACGGCACATTTTTGGTACGAAATATTGAAACCATTTAACCAAGTCCAATTATCCAAGTTGTACATAATATGTTGGAGTTCAGTAGTGCTTTCACTGTACGTTTTCTTATGTGAATAGATGACAATATCATCAGCATATTGTAAGCAAACAATATTGGGAGACCATAAATTGTGCAAATCGTATGTGTACAAATTAAAAGAAGTGGACTTAAAACAGCTCCCTGTAGAATACCTTTTGATGTGATCTTGGGTCCAATAATATTGTGAACTACTGCATCCGTAGTTCCATAGCCTTGTTTATATCCATATTGTGTTGCTGGGAGTATATTATGCCGCCTTAACCAAATTTCCATTCTCAATTTGAGACTCCTTTCAAATGATTTAAAAATGCATGACAATAATGTTATTGGTCTATATGATTCCGGATTATCTTTGTCCTTTCCCGGTTTTAGAATTAATATAACAAAGCAATCATTAAATTTGTAAGGAGGTATTCCAGTTTGCAAAATACATTATTTTGTAACATGATATAAGAAATCTGATCTGGACCTGGAGCTGTGTTTTTGGATATCTTGATAGCATATTCCAGTTCAGATGATGTTATTTCTTTTAATAAATAATGTTCTTCTGGATTTAAAGCCATGTAAGGTATATGTTTGTCAACAAATAATGGACATAACTTATGTAGAATATCTTCTGCAACTGCGGAAGGAGCATGTTTGATGTTTGTGTTTTTGTTGTTTAATTTGTTAGCCATCTTCCATATTTCAGTTGATGGGCAACTAGAGTTAAGACTGGAGCAAAATTTAATCCATGTTGTTTTGGCTTTGTGTTTAAACATTTTTTTAGTTGTAGCTTCTATCTTTTTATATTCAAGAAAGTTATTCAGTGTAGATGCGGTTTTGAATTTTTTAAGAGCATTCTTCTTAAGCTGTAGCTGTGTATTACATTCATCATCCCACCAAATTGATTTTTGTCTATGTTTAGGACTGAAGGGTACGTTTTGGGGGATAGAAGCTTCACTGCTTGTATTAATTGCTCTATTCAGATTAAATGCCATTTCATTACAGTTTTCAGAATATACAACATTCTTCAGTTCCATTTCAAGAGTGCTATGAAACAATTCCCAGTTGGCTTTCTCTAATTTCTATTTCCTTTTTGGATAGACAACATAAGAGGGTACATCAATATTTAACTTGATGGAAATAATATAGTGATCGGATCCGAGAGCTCTATCCAATGTTTGCCAATGTGCTAGTGCAATTAGTCCAGTAGTTATTAGTGTTAAGTCTACAGGTGATTTTGTAGAGTTTGGAGGAGTAATTCTAGTCGCCGAACCATCATTTAGAAATATTAAATCCATATCAGTTAATGCATCAATTATTCTATTGCCATCAATATCATTTTTTGGAGAACCCCATACCGCATGATGGGCGTTGAAGTCACCTCCTAGTACCGTCTCTCCTTCGAGTGACAAACACCAATTAAAAAGCCGTTCCCATTCTCGGGTGCTTATATTTTTGTCAGGTTTATATAATGAGATTATGTTAATTATTCTGCCATTAAAATCAATTTTTACACCACACATTTCCAATGTTCCAACATTTATAATATCCAATATCTTATACTTATTTATCCGTAGGCCTAAAAATATAGCTACACCTCCAAATCTACGATCTTGACGATCTTTTCTAATAATTTGGTATCCCTTATAAACAATGTTGTGTTTTGTCTTATAACATGTTTCAGATAAAATTGCAATATCAATAGCATTCGAATACAGAAATTGTTTAAAATATTGCGCATTAGATATAGTAGAACGACTATTCCATTGAATTATATTTAAATTATTTGAACTGTTATGATCCATTGGATGTGGATAAATTTTCCAATAGATTTGAAATATGTTTTTAAATTAAATTTTGATCATTGTCTATATAATCTTTGCAATTTACAACATCAGAGAGAAAGCTGAATATTATATTAGTAATACCTTCAACTATTTTTTCTTTATGTCTCATGAACTCATCCCTGTAAGGATTTGGTAAGATTGACGAACTGGCTGTACTTTTCTCAACTCTTTCATTATCAATATGATCGCTCTCATTTAGTTTTCTTTTTTTAAAAGATTCAGAACTGTTACTTGATGTGGAATTTCTTCGTACAACTCTCGGTTTAGAGATACTGCACACTGAAGGTACATTAACATTTTTGGAAGGTAGCGGAGGAAAACTACTAGAATCATTATCTAGTAACGAAAATCTATTATTAGTTAATATGTTTGAATAATAATTTGGATTGCTTTGAACTTTTTCAGCTTCCTGAAACGAGATATTTTTTGTTGCCATAATTTCCTTAATTTTACGTTGTTTAATATATTCTGAACATTCTCTTGATAGTGCCGAATGTTTCTAACCACAGAATAAACATTTAGTTTCCACAGAGCAGTCCTTATTATTATGATCTTCACCACAGTTTTTGCAACGCTCTTTCCCATTACATTGTTGTGTCATATGTCCATACCTTAAGCATTTCTGACACTGTATAACAGGATATATGTACGGTTCCACTGTAAAAATGCAACTATTAATTACGACTTCTTTTGGTAAAGAAGCTCCGATAAATGTTATACATACAAATTGTCTAGGTACTAGTTTTGTTTCATTTGTTTCTGTAGTGACTCTACGGTTTAGTCGTTTTATTTCTTTAATATTACTATTTGGATTCTCACTTTTAAGTTTTTCCAGTAGATATGTTTCGGTAAACCCTGTATCTATTGAACGTATTAAACCTCGACGTTCCACAAAAAACCGTGGGATATAAGCAATTAAATTGTTGGCTTCTAAAAAGTCGCCACTTACAATGTTATTAGTAGAAGAAGCATTATTTAAAATTACCTTAATTTTATTCCTACCAATAGATTTAATTTCAATAATGTTATGTTTAAAATTATTCGCATGTAAATAATGTCCAACTCTTATCGGATGTAATTTACCGATATTTTTATCGATAGACTCTATATAAACAACGAATGGGCCAGTGTCGCACAACCGGTATCGTATCTTTTTATCGTAATGTTTTCTGATAAGATTCGGATAATTATCATTTTTATAATCGTTTGTTATTGTAAACGTCTCGCCAGATAATTGTGTTGTTGTTCCACCAGGATCATCAATCTCATTTCTAACTACTTCCATTTCACAAAATAAACTTTGTCTTCACCACTATAGGTACTTATCGTAAATACGTCTACTCTCGTTAAAAGCTTAGACGGAACTGCCAAAGATTTTAAAGATTTTGTTGATGTTGTCCAAGAAGCTAACTCCAGCAAAGTAAAAGTTATTATACCTGAAAATTTAAGTGGGATGATCATTCTTCAATTTCTAAATTAAAAAAAACAACAACCGCGCAATTTGTGCAAATTCGAGCAATAAGAGGAAAAAAACTTTGGCTTATAAGAAAAATTTTACCGAAGTTGAAGAACTTGAAAAGTGGAGGGCTTTTAACCAAAAAGAATAAACCAATGAGAGGTATCACTGAAGAAAAAAAGGCCACTATTATGTAAACCTTATCTTCCTTAATGCCAGCAAATAGGCTTACATTTTGGGAACATTTGCAAGATAACAAGAAGGCCACTGATTTGCTAAGCAACTTAGAAGATTAAAAAATATCCGTTGTGGTTATTTGCAAAATAGTTATTCAATTTTATTTTTAAATTTATTTCTGTAGCATACTAACGTTACCTACATGTTTTTTTTTTCTTTAATGAACATGAATAAACATAGGAGTCCGTGTATGGAGAAGAGCAGCCACAGACAGACAAGGGTGGAGGCAAAAAATAAAGGAGGCCAGGATCATTTTGGGCTGTAGTGCCGTAGAAGAAGAAGAATGTACTCGTTTACATTTTTTTCTCCTCCTGCTTTCTATCTATGAATATAACAATTATTATAATTTTTCTTAACTTAAAAGTGGTATCTTCACTGACAGTACGTTACCACTGTTTACAATATAAATAATTTTTGACTTAAAGGTGGTATCTACCATTTTTTAAATAAAAACCAAAGATAACTACTTTTTTTATTCAGTATTAACAGTATTAAGTATCTATTAATCTTAGACGAGTATTTAGGAAATTTCAGTGCAGTTTTTACAAGTTATGCAGAATAGTTTCCTAAAAGAAACTTAACTAAAAAAAATTATAGCCGTTGAAAGACGTTGTCAAGAAACTGGGAATGTAAAACCCAATAAAATAAATCCTGGTAGACCAAGAACAGTTATTAATATTTTTTTATAATTATGTTTATTTACAATCTACATCATTACAGTATTAAGTAAATGTCTTACAGGTGTTGGGCGTAAAGGAGAGACATGCAATGATATTTGACCTTATTCTATTTTGGTTTGTTTTGAAGTAGTTCTTGGGGCTGAACTATTGGTGAATAATTCCCTTACTAGCTCATTTTAATGGTTAATGGTACGTTTATTTTGGGACTTGATGGATTTATTTTATGATAAAATGAATCTTTAGAATCACTATCGATTTTAGCACTTTAGACTAGAATTTTTGGATAATATTTAGCGACATTAGCTCTGCACATCTCCATAGGTTTAGTTCATAGAACAAGATAGGTTTGAGTATGGCTTTTTATAGAAGAATTTTGTATTGGATGTTAAGTTTTGATCTACGTCTAAGGAGCCAATACATTTGCTGGAATTTTAAGTCGAGCTGCCTTCTTTTGGTCTGGATGTTTCATTCAAGTGAGATGTAGGTCAAGATGAAGGCCAAGGTATCTACTGTCTCTTACAGTTGGTATTCCTACATTTTTCATTGTTACAGGTGGGCACATCTTGTGACGGTTGGTAAATAATATTTGAGTTGATTTTGTTTTATTTACTTTTGTTCTCAATTTCGTATACCTGTCACTGAGTGTGTTCAGATGATATTGCAGATTTATATGAAATCTTTAATTACAGCTAGAATTGCTACGTCATTAGCAAACGAAGCGATTGCAGTATTATTAGTCTCCGATATATCGGCTGTGTAGAGTGAGAAAATCAGCGGCCCTAGAACACAACCCTGTGGGACTCAGGAGTTGATAGGACAGAGATTGGATTGTTGGTCTTTAAATTTAATAGAGAAGTATTTATTTGATATGAAGGATTTCTTTAAGACTTTTTGATATTTCGTTTATTATTCGATGGACTTGTTGGGTAGTAGAGTGATTTTCCATAAAACCAAACTAAAGATTTGAAAGTAATGTTAGGAATTTATGATCTGCGTATACCCTTTGTAGCAGCAATTATTTAAAAACTTGTTTTAGTACTTGTGCTAAGATTAAATTATAACCTGGGGCCTTTCGTGAGTTGATTTTGTCTATTTCTTTCTTCACTTCTATAGGAGTAAAACTTTTAATTGGGAGAGATATTTGACATGTTGCGCTTATTAGTTCTTCCACTTCTTCATCAGAGTCTGTTGGCTCTGTTTGAAATACGTTTTTAAGATGTAAAGCAAAGACGATTTCTTTGTTAAAAAAATTTGGTTTATGGATGGGAGGGTTAGTTGTGTATGATTTCTTAAGTTTTTTAAGCCGCCTTCCATAACGTCTAGTCATTTGGTGTAAGGTTTGTAATGTAATTTTCGATGGTTTTGTTGTTTGCGGCTTTGACGGCTACTCCAAGCTGCCTACGTAGTCTACTGATTATATGTAGATCTACTTTGTTTCTAGATCTTTGTCAGATTCTCCTTGCACGACGTTTTTTAGCAATGAGTTGGTGAATGTGCAGGGGAATATTTGGGGTATGTGTTGATTTGCGTTGAGTTCGTGGTGTAGATTGCCATGCGGCTTTTTGCACAAGTGTGATGAAGTATTGAGCTGCTGTATCTATGTCATGTCTAGATTTGATTCACAGAATAAGATTGGTGTTTTCTACCAGGTAAGATTGAAAATCTGCCCAGTTGTTTATAACTGCGGTACTCAAGCTCATAATAATCGATGTTTGATACGATAATAGATCATAGCGAGATTCTATTAGACAGTTGTTTCCAGACAGTCCTTTGCTTATGTTGTAGTCCAGTAGATCTGTAAGTTTCCTGGGGTCACTCGGCTAGTACGTAGGGATTCCGTTAGTGTGGCAATCATAGTTGTTGTCGGTTATTGCTTTCAGAAGATTACGACCTTTTGTTGTTGTGAGTCTTCCAGTCTCCCCGGCTATTTACTGCCAAGTAATTGGAAGAAGGCTTTGTATTTATGTGTGAAGATTGCGTGACGATGTTAGGTATACATTGCAGATATGTTAAATTGCCATGGCGCTGCATTCACTCGAACAATTGCTGCTTGTATTTTTTCTGTTGCATATTTCGGCAATACGTGATGTGATATACAGCTGCCGATGATTCAGTGAGTTTCTGAAATAAGCATAACATCAATTTTATTCAGGATTAAGAAACTAATTATTTTTTGATTATGGTTTAGCAAGCCTTTAGCGTTCCATGTGGCAACTCTTAGTATATTTAAGAATTCTTATGGTTAATGACTTGTATTAGTAGACATTTAATATCATAATATTTTGACTCATGAGTTGCAAGAACATGTTTTTCAACTCGTTTAGGAATGTTAATAGTTGTTCTATATTAGTTTTAGGTTTTGATCGTGGTTGGTTTGATGTTATGTTATGTGTGGTCGATCCTATTGTATGGTTGTGAGACATGGACGTTAAAAACAACAATGCTAAACAAGTTAGAAACATTTTAATTGTGGTGCTATAGACGAATCCTAAAGATATCGTGGGTTTCGCACACTTCCAATGAAGATGTTCTTCAAATTATCAATTCAGAACGTCTGCTTAAAATCACCATAAAAAGAAGAAAAACATAATACTTCGGCCATATAATTAGAAGACCTAAATACCATCTACTTCGCCTTATAATACAAGGAAAAGTGGAAGGAAAGAAAGAATTGGATTGGTCGAAAGAAACTTTCATGGCTGCGTAATATTAGACAATAGTGTGATTCCACGGTAGAAGAATTATTTCGCGCGGCAGCCGACAGAGAAACGTTTCAGAAAATTGTAAACATGATGACGGCCAACGTCTGAATACGGACACGGCACCTAAAGAAGAAGAATGTTTGATGTACTGTCACGTTTTCATATGTTCTTGATGGTTTTGTAGAGTGGTGTTTAGCTGATTTGTTTGAGTATATAAGTGCCAGCTGTTGAATGTTGTTTTTTGAGGATGTTGGTTTCCTTTTTTCTACATATGTATGTATCCTACTAGTTTTCTGTAGACTACACAGCCTTCCAAGTTAGCAGGGTGATCTTGATTGCATAGTGCAAACTTAGCTAGAGTGCTTCTAGGTTTTTTACAATCTTTTGTTACATGTTGCCTTTTACATTTGACGCAATAATGCAGTTTAGTGCATGGCCGTATGCTTGACATCGCATGCTTTGTATGATTGAGTTTCTCTTATTTGGTGCGTCAACTGCTTTTTTGGTGTGACATAAGAATTCTATGTTGAATATGTCTTTGTTGTTACTGTTGGGTTCAAGGTCTATACAAATAGAGATAAGGGTTCTTTTGTTTTTTTGTATCGAATGTTAGTTGCAATATATACGATACAGGCCAGATTCCAAAAGATTGGTTTCGCTCTACATTTATCGCCCTACCAAAAACACCACGTGCGAACTTCTGCAAGGACCACCGACTAATAAGCCTAATGAGTCACTTTTTAAAACTTTTTCTGAGAATACACTAGATTGTTTAATAAATCTAAATTTCTTGAACAATCATTAATACAGAATTGCTTGGATCAAAGAAAGCATGTTTTTGTCTGTTTCATCGATTATGAAAAAGCATTTAATAATGTAAAACACGAATTGATGATAAAATACCTACAAGAGTTGAGATTGGACGCCAAGGATATAAGAATTATTGCCAATCTATTTTGGAACCAGACAGCAACAGTACGTCTTCAAAACGAAACAGAAGATTTCTCCATTAAAAAAGAAGTAAGGCAAGGTTGTATACTGTCTCCAATGCTGTTCAATTTATACGTAGAAAAAGCCTTTTCAGTAGCAATGGCAGACTCTAATAAGGGTATTAAAGTTACCGGTATATTTATTAAAAACATTAGGTATGCCGATAATAGAGACATAGTGGCAGATAACATTAAAGATCTTCAATGCCTCTTAAATGATCTACCTCTTGCAAGTGAAGCTCGGGGTTTGAAAATAAATATCAAGAAGACAAAAACAATGATTGATGGATTCGACCGCTACTTGATGGAAATTCATTTTATGCAACAATAAAACACTGAAAACTTTGTTTTCAAACTTCCACAAAAGTTTATTTTAACTCTTATTACTACAGCCGTTTCGGCTGATTGCCTTTCTCAAGTGATATATTTTTAGCATGCGTTTACACTTTATAGTCTCTAATGAAATAAGTCGAAAGAAAATGAAAAAAAGTATTTTTGAAGTGTGTATATTTTAGGCAATTCCTAGCTGAGCGCTTTCGGCTTTACAAAGCCATCATCAGAGCTATACTACAATAAAATGTTCTTATAAGTACTAATTGGTAAAGATTATAATTTTTAACTTACATCAATTTTTTAAATACCACTACAAAGGAGAGATCTCATTTCCTTAAATTTCAAAATTATGATTTTTTTAGTTGTTGGAATTCTTAAAACATATAAAAAGCCGACACTGGACTTCACAAACACGTTAAAAAATTGAAAAAATTTTTTGTCATGGTACGGGTGTAAGAACCCGACCATTGATTGATGTGAGGAGGTATACAGAATAGAACTAATGAAATCAAATGTCGGTCCTTTTAAACGATTTTTCAAAAGTGACAGTTGACAAATGTCATATATAGGAAATAGAGATTGTTTTTTAAATTCTTACAAAATTATTTAGTAGTTTGGAATTACTAATAGTCATCAAAGACTTTCTAAAAATTAAGTTTTTAAATTAAATTTTATGTGTTCATCACATCATACAGAATGACATTAGTTTGTAAATTCACTCAAGTCATTGCTCAAGGTCAATGTATGTTCAATCTGACAGCCATCCTTAAGAAACAAGGGCTCAAATTGTTCAACAACAATATAAAGAAGAAACATGGTATTAATGTTAAGTTATCTGATACTTAAGTGTATTGAGAATTGTATCTCTTGATGGAAAATTGTAAGAAATTTGCATAAAAATTTTTTAAGAATGTATTTTCATGTTTCAATTAAGAATAACTGTCAAATGAATTACAAAATGTTGTAAATTTCTAATAAAGTGTAAAATTTGTTTAACATTTTCCATTAAGAGATACAATTCTCAATACACTTAAGTATCAGATAACTTAACATTAATACCATGTTTCTTCTTTATATTGTTGTTGAACAATTTGAGCCCTTGTTTCTTAAGGATGGCTGTCAGATTGAACATACATTGACTTGAGCAATGACTTGAGTGAATTTACAAACTAATGTCATTCTGTATGATGTGATGAACACATAAAATTTAATTTAAAAACTTAATTTTTAGAAAGTCTTTGATGACTATTAGTAATTCCAAACTACTAAATAATTTTGTAAGAATTTAAAAAACAATCTCTATTTCCTATATATGACATTTGTCAACTGTCACTTTTGAAAAATCGTTTAAAAGAACCGACATTTGATTTCATTAGTTCTATTCTGTATACCTCCTCACATCAATCAATGGTCGGGTTCTTACACCCGTACCATGACAAAATTTTTTTTCAATTTTTTAACGTGTTTGTGAAGTCCAGTGTCGGCTTTTTATATGTTTTTTATATGTTTTAAGAATTCCAACAACTAAAAAAATCATAATTTTGAAATTTAAGGAAATGAGATCTCTCCTTTGTAGTTGTATTTAAAAAATTGACGTAAGTTAAAAATTATAATCTTTACCAATTAGTACTTATAAGAACATTTTATTGTAGCATAGCTCTGATGATGGCTTTGTAAAGCCGAAAGCGCTCAGCTAGGAATTGCCGAAAATATACACACTTCAAAAATACTTTTTTGCATTTTCTTTCGACTTGTCATAAATGTGTACAAAAAATATCAGTCTTTTGATTGTTAATCTACAGTATGGTAGTGGATATTCATAAGTACCTTAGACTGTCTACAAAGAGAGAACTTATACATATTGACATCTGGTTCATCCATCAATGCCTTAAGCAACATTTAACACCTAAGTTTGCTGTATGTAAAACATCCAAGAACATACCAATAAAGTTTAAAACAGATTTGGAAAGAAAACTCCTTAGAAAAGAAATTTGTCTACATTATGCCAAGATCAACAATATCAACATCGAACTTAAAATATTATATAATAGGATTGCAGGGGTAACCTCTTCTTTTTCAGACTTTCAACAAGCTCTTCAAGAACATCAAGATAATTTAGCATTGAGTAAGCACCTTAAATATGAAAGACTTAATAAAAAACTAAACAAATTAAAATCTGATCTATCAGGTAATAATCAACAACATCCTTTTAATAAAAATAATAATAACAACAGGAATCAGGTAAGTCAACAATCCTCTTCTTATCATATATTTCATGAGAGGGTTAAAAACTTGTCAAATTGCAATTTTACAAAACCAGACTTGATTTTTTGAGTAAGGGTCTCAAATTTTGTATTAAAACTAAACCTGATTTAAATAATATTGAGTTACTCTGTGTAGAGATTGATAGCATCATAGATAGTTTAAACATCACAAAACACTGTAAAAACCAACTTAAAAATGTCTTGTCTTTTTGCACTAAATCAGTCTTATCAAAAATACTATTCTAACAATAAGGTTATGTCAACTTTTCATATACAATTTAAACTGGTTAAATCTATTTCTAATAAAATTAAAACTCATAAACTTATAATAACAAAAGCTGACAAAGGAAACTGTCTTCTAATCATGTACAATAGTGATTATGTTAACAAAGTAGAATCTTTTCTATCCAACAACTCATTTATTCCACTTAACAAGAACCCAATGAATAAACTTATAAATGATCTAAAATCAAACATTTCTAATGCAACTAATTTGTTTCAAGAACTTGGAACTAACCCCAAAACTTTCATTTCTAGCAATCCTTTAATACCAAGACTTTATGGTCTCCCTAAAATTCATAAAGCTAATGTTCCAATAAGACCTGAAGTTAGTTTTGTCAATACCCCACTAGCTTCACTAGCAAAATTTATCAACACTCTTCTACTAGATCTACTTAATTATACTCCCAAATATACTATTGCCAACACTTTAGATTTAATCTCCAAAATTTCTTCACATACTCTTCCGAATAACTTCACTATGGTCTCTTTCGATGTAACAAATCTGTTCACCAATGTTCCCAGATTAGACACCATTCCAATCATCAATAACCTTCTACAAAGAAAAAACATTGACCAAAATAAATGTTCACAAATTACTTTTCTACTCCAATTTTGCCTTTCCCAAGATTTCTTTATCTTTACCGATAAAATTTATAGGCAACCAGAGGGTTTAGCAATGGGAAATCCTTTATCTCCTCTACTTGCAGATCTTTTTCTAGACTCTCTCGAAACTAACTTTGTTCATTCTCAACCACAAATAATCCTATGGTACAGATATGTGGATGACATTTTAGCCTTTATAGAAGGCCCACCTTCAGAACCTCACAATATTTTGTCAATAATTAATAATCTACATCCTGCAATTAATTTTACCTTAGAAGTAGAAAGCAACAACATTATCAACTTTTTAGACCTAACTATCAAAAAGAATGCTTCCTCCTCTTCTTCTTTGCCTACACTAGAATTTTCAATATTCAGAAAACCTACTCAAACTGACCATATGATACCAACATCATCAAATCACCCTTTTCAATACAAGATGGCAGCTATTCAATGTTATGTCCACAGACTTCTTAATATCCCTATGTCTCAAGAAAATTACAATAAAGAAATCTCCATCATTAAACAGATAGCAAACAACAATGGTTTTCCTTCTACTACTGTTGATAAAGTCATTAGAAAATCTATACTCAAAAAGAGACTAAACCAAGCTTTTAATGTTGATAAAAAATCCAACACTACTTCCATATATAGATCCTTAACTTACTTAGGACCAATTTCAGTAAAAAATTTTAAGAGTACTTGTTAATAAAATTAGTGACTTAAACATCTCCTTTAAAACCAAATATAACATCAAGTCCATCTTCAGCAAGACCAAAGACAAAGTTGACAAACTAAACAGAAGTGGTATTTACAAGCTGTCCTGTGGTGACTGTAATATGACTTATGTAGGTAGAACAATGAGAACTCTGAATCAAAGAATCAAAGAACACCTCAATAACCCAGAAAAATCAAACTTTGGATATCACATTAAATTTAATAATCATTCCTTTTCTCCTTCTGAAAACAGTAAAATTTTACACAACATTCCAATAAAAACTTTAGACTCATGAATCTCTTGGAAGATCTAGAGATATCCAAAAAAATGAAACTAAACCCTGATTGTTGCTTAAACACACAAATCAACCTCAATTGCAACTATAAACCTCTTTTTAAATTATTATGTGAGACTTTAGAGGAAGAAGGGTGACCTCATGCAATCTTATTATATATTTTTCATACTTTTATATTTTTAAACAAATTTTAAACTTTATTAGAAATTTACAACATTTTGTAATTCATTTGACAGTTATTCTTAATTGAAACATGAAAATACATTCTTAAAAAATTTTTATGCAAATTTCTTACAATTTTCCATCAAGAGATACAATTCTCAATACACTTAAGTATCAGATAACTTAACATTAATACCATGTTTCTTCTTTATATTGTTGTTGAACAATTTGAGCCCTTGTTTCTTAAGGATGGCTGTCAGATTGAACATACATTGACCTTGAGCAATGACTTGAGTGAATTTACAAACTAATGTCATTCTGTATGATGTGATGAACACATAAAATTTAATTTAAAAACTTAATTTTTAGAAAGTCTTTAATGACTATTAGTAATTCCAAACTACTAAATAATTTTGTAAGAATTTAAAAAACAATCTCTATTTCCTATATATGACATTTGTCAACTGTCACTTTTGAAAAATCGTTTAAAAGGACCGACATTTGATTTCATTAGTTCTATTCTGTATACCTCCTCACATCAATCAATGGTCGGGTTCTTACACCCGTACCATGATAAAATTTTTTTTCAATTTTTTAACGTGTTTGTGAAGTCCAGTGTCGGCTTTTTATATGTTTTTTATATGTTTTAAGAATTCCAACAACTAAAAAAATCATAATTTTGAAATTTAAGGAAATGAGATCTCTCCTTTGTAGTGGTATTTAAAAAATTGACGTAAGTTAAAAATTATAATCTTTACGAATTAGTACTTATAAGAACATTTTATTGTAGCATAGCTCTGATGATGGCTTTGTAAAGCCAAAAGCGCTCAGCTAGGAATTGCCTAAAATATACACACTTCAAAATTTTTTTTTGCATTTTCTTTCGACTTGTCATAAGTGTGTACAAAAAATATCAGTCTTTTGATTTCTAATGAAATAGGTTGAGAAGGAGAGAACTGTTTGTCTCGAGTTGGTCATTCAGAATTATATCTGTGTTTTTTAATTTGTTGAATTTCATAGATTCTAACAAGGATAGCTTAAGGCCTTTATTTTGAATGTGAAGAATTTTAAATTCGTCGTTAAAAGAATGATTGTGATCTTGAAGGTGAAGGGCGTATGTAGAATTTGTTTTTCTATTATTGAAAGTCCTTTTATGTTCTGCTATTCGTTTGTTAAAGTTTCTACCAGTTTGACCGATGTAAATTTTTGGGCGGTAACAACATTTAAGTTTGTACACACCACACTATAAGTGTTTTTTATTTTGGCTCTTGTTGTTTTTAATATATTTGCCTAGGTTGTTATTTTTTCGGAAATCTAGTGTTACTCCTTTCTTTTTTATGTGTTTGGCTATTTTTGTTGTAATTTTGCCTGTATATGTAATCGAACAGAAGGTACTGTGTTTTTTCTCTGGTGATGGAAATACTAATTTCAGGGCTTTCTTGTGTAGTTTTTGATTTAACATTTTATTAATTGTTTGTTCATTGTATCCGTTGTTTACTGCTATTTGTTTAATTATATTTAATTCTGTCTCAAAGTTGTATTTTGACATCGGAATTTTTGTTAATCTATGTAACATACTATGGTATGCTGCCAGTTTATGTTGTGTTGGATGGGATGATGAATTGTGTATAGTCGTATTAGTATGAGTAGGTTTGTGAAATATGGAGAAGTCATGTTTGTTTTTAAATCTGATAATTTTTAAATCTAAAAAATTTGTAGATTGATTTTGTTCTATTTCTATTGTAAATTCAATATGACTATGTAGTGAAATAATATACGATAAAAATTGGTCGAGTTCCTGTTAATTCCTATGAAACATACTAGTACGTCGTCTACGTATCTCCAGCAATATAAAAACTGTTTAAATACGGGATGTTTGAAATCTTTGTCTCTAGATGATCCATAAAAATATCTGATAGCAATGGGCTTAGAGGATTGCCCATTATAAGTCTTGTACTGTTATTTGTATATATTTAAATATTAAATTCAAAGTAGTCCTGGTTTATGCAAACTTCAAAAAGATGTAAAATTTCAGATGTAAGTATTGGATTTGTACTATTTTGGTCTAAAAGGTTTTTTACTAGAATAAAAGTTTCTGTGGGAGGGATACTAGGAAAAAGATCTTTTACGTCAAATGAAATTAATCTGGAGTTGTGAGGTAATTGAAAATTACCTAATACTTACTATTAATTAGTTGTATTGAATTTTGTATGGTAAATTTAGGTGAAAATTTAGTGTGTTCTAAAATAATCTCTAACAGTTTTTTTTTGAAGGTTTATATGACGGAGCAATATAAAAAGAAACTCTTTCATTAAACTACACAAACCGAATCACCCAATAAGACCTGTAGTTTCTTTTTATACTGCTCCGTGATATAAACTTAAAAAAACTGTTAGAAATTATTTTAGAATACACTAAATTTTCACCTAAATTTATTATAAAAAATACAATAGAACTAGTTAATAAAATACAACATCTTCAATTACCTAACAACTTCAGATTAATTTCATTTGACGTAAAAAATCTTTTTCCTAGTACCTTAATAATCAAATATATACAAATAACAGTGCAGGACTTATAATTTGCAATCCTCTAAGCCCATTGCTATCAGATATTTTTATGGATCATCTAGAGACAAAGATTTCAAAACATCCCGTATTTAAACAGTTTTTATATTGCTGGAGATACGTAGACGACGTACTAGTATGTTTTACAGGAACTAACAGGCAACTGGCACAATTTTTATCGGATATTAATTCACTTCATAGTCATATTGAATTAACAATAGAAACAGAACAAAACCAATCTATAAATTTTTTGGATTTAAAAATTATCAGATTTAACAACAAACATGACTGCTCGTATTTCGCAAACTTACCCATACTGACACGACTATACCCAATTCATCATCCCATTAAACACAACATAAACTGGCAGCATACCATAGTATGTTACATAGATTAACAGAAATTCCGATGTCAAAATACAACTTTGAGACAGAATTAAATATAATTAAACAAATAGCAGCAAACAACGGATACAATGAACAAATAATTAGTAAAATGTTAAATCAAAAACTGCACAAGAAAGCCCTGAAATTAGTATTTCCACCACCAGAGAAAAAACCCAGTACCTTCTGTTCGATTACATATACAGGCAAAATTACAACAAAAATAGCCAAACACATAAAAAAGAAAGGAATAACACCAGATTTCTGAACAAATAACAATCTAGGCAAATATATCAAAAACAACAAGTGCCAAAATAAAAAACACTTACACAGTGGTGTGTACAAACTTAAATGTGGCGATTTCCCAAAAACTTACATCGGCCAAATTGGTAGAAACTTTAACAAACGAATAGCAAAACATAAAATGCTTTCAATATTAGAAAAAACAGATTATACATACGCACTTCACCTTCTAGATTACAATCATTCTGTTAACGACGAATTTAAATTTCTTCACATTCAAAATAAAGGCCTTAAGCTATCCTTGTTAGAATCTATGGAAATCAACAATTTAAAAAACACAGATATAATTCTGAATGACCAACTCGAGACAAACATTTCTCCCCTCCTCAAGCTATTTCATTAGAGACTATAAAGTGTAAACGCATGCCAAAAATAAATCACTTGAGAAAGGCAATCAGCAAATGGTGTACATACATTTTACATGTAGTGACTTAGTGGGTATGTCCTATGTTTTTAATATTATTTTAATTGTGACGTCTACTTGTTAGTTACCAATTTTTTAATGCTTGTCAATATTATTTCTTGGAAAAGGCATGGAATTCCTGCTATGGTTTGACAGAGTTCTGTTTTTGACCACATTTTTAAAGTTTGTGTAGATCGTTTTGGTATTTTCTGTTGTTTTTCTCTTTCACTCTGTTCAGAGCTCTCGGCGTTTGATAATGCATTGAATCTACTTTGTATTTTTGTTGGTGGTAAGCTTGGAGGATTGGGATCGTTATTTTGTTTTATAAAATTTATGTTTTTTAAATACTTGTGATTAGTTTTTATTTTGGATTTCTTTACTAGACTTTATATCCAAGTATTTTGAATGTGTAATTGCAGGTTTTAGCTTTGTGTTTGAGGTTTGCCCTACAGTAGATGGGTTTCTTGGGTTGTAGTAAATTGGTTGGGGTTGTGGGGGAAATTGTTGTGGTTGTGGTGGAAGAGCGAATTGATTTTGTGGAATGTTTGATATAGGAGTATTTGCGGGTTGCCAGTATATGTGGTTTGGTGCATGTTTGGATGTGTATTCTAGTGGCGAATATTGTTGGAGAGTTAGGTACATGTTCCTAAATGTTTGTTAATAGTAAACCTGCTACTTACCAGCAATTTCTGATGATTCTACAATAGACACTGATTGTTTGTGTTCCGTGTGTGTAAATTGTTCATTGTAGAAAACAGAATTTGGTATGTAACTGCCACTTTACTGTTTTTATTTTATTTTAATAACTAGACGTTAACTTTTTCTCATCGGTGGTCATTTTTTGCTTCCGCACTCGGCGGAATACGTCCTTATTCTACGATATTTAAGTAAACACTAAGAAAAACAGTTAATAAAGAAAATATTATTTTAAATTAACCTAATCAAGGTCCAAAAGGTAGCGTAAGGAATACGACAAGAAAAACTAATACGTTCTTTACAAATATTTGGCAGATACTTAAAGAAGAGCAGCTACATCCTTATAACTACAGACAAGTCCAAGAGTTGATCCGGACGATCTACCGATTAAAGTGGATTTTTGTAAAACATTGCAAGAAAGGACAGTCTTCAAACCGATCTTTTTAAAATGTATACTTTTTACAGACGATGTCACCTTTACGTGAAAAGTTATGTTTAACTCTTATAATGCACACTACTAGCGTGACGAGAATCCACGAGTCAAAAGTGTATCGCATTACTAACACTAATTTAAGGCTAATATTTGGACAGCAACCTTAGGTAACCAAAGCATAGTAACGTTATTTTTATAAACAATCGTTTATTCGAGATATTAAAAAAAGAAACGCTAAGCGTTCGAAGATCTTTATTTTTTTAGCACGATGGAGCTGGATAGAAGGTATCTTCATTGATTAAATAACCATTGTCAGAATTGATGGATTGGTGGAGGTATAGAAGCTCCGATACATTTGTCTCCTCGCTCATGCGATTTTAATCATTTGAACTACACAGTTTGAACGTATCTTAAGGAAAAAGTTTATGCTACAGAGGTAAATTGAATTTAAGAATTAAAAGACAGAATTCAACGTCACTTTAATGACATCATAGCAGATCCCAACTATTTAGAAGATTAATGGATTCTTTAGAAAAGAGACATTCTTTTATTTTCGTGAGAATGGTAGACTTTTTGAAGACTTACTCTAATGGAATTTTATTTCATGTTCTTAGTGTATTTTACACAGATCCTATGCATCCCTTTTCCGAGCTGCCGTCAACAAAATTAGTATAGCCAATTTGATAGCCAACGCATGATAATCAAGCAGGGATCAAACAGAAAAAAAGTATATTTTAATTTCTTTTTTGTGATTGTTTTTAATTAATAACTTTATTGTTTCTTTATAAACGAATCGGTAATTACTTCATAATTTTTAACATAAAATATTCGGAAAATGGTAGAAATCATCTAGTTTAAAATTGTAAAATATTTAAATTTACTTGAAATTTTGATTAATAATTCCACCCTTAGAAAAGTTATGTTGAATAACGCTTGGTACAAATCTTATAAGTAGCACCCTGTATGAGAGTCAGATATAAAAACAAATTCAAGGAATGTATCAGCTTTTACAACATATTCGTATAAAATTCCATTACAATGTTGCTGGAAGTTTCGATAACATCATAAATATTAGGTTTGTTTCTGCCGTGGTTAGCTTATCGTTTGTAAACTATGCACTCTGCGCAGACGTGAAATTAGACTGTTTTCTGACCGTTGTCAAAATTTATGCTGCACGAACGATTTGCTGATTATCGAAATTAAATTAATCTAACCTAACCTAATATTTTTGATTAATATCGAGATTCATAATTTTTGTAATCAAACAAATAGATGTCTAATATGGAAGGTAAGTACTAAGTACCTACTCACTTTTTTTCAAAACAATAACTTCGTCTAAAGTGAAAGTTTAACAAAATAATGAAACACATTTTTCTAAACGGTATTTAAAGGTTACGTTTGTTTTAGATTTACAAGAATTTATAATTGTAAACCAAAGCCCATCGACAAGTGTTTCAGTCAGTATATCTTGGACCCACAACCAGACACTGTCATTAATAGATTTTTATTAAAAATACAGAGATAGGGTAGGGAGTTTACAAATGAAATCCATGAAAATTATGTGGGCAAAGGTAGCAGAACAACTAAATAACTTACATAATCTTAATTTGAATGCATGTCACTGCGAAAGTAGATGGCGAGTAATTGAAAGAAATTATAAGAAATATATAGTTGAGAGTAAAAAAACAGGAAGAGGCCGCAAAACATTCGAATATAGTAATGAACTAGATGGCAAAAAAGAAATGTCAATCCTAAATTGCTTTTATCTAATGAAACAGTAGCACATCACATAGATAAAAAGCCTGAAGATGTAGCAACAGCTAAAGTCAATGTTCTTAGTTCTACACCGAAATCACTTAAAAGAAAGAGAGAGAAACCAGTTAGCAAAAACAATATTCTCCAAAAGATGTGTAAAGACAAAAAGGAATTTTATACAAAACTGCTAAAAATTCACAAAGAAAGATTAAAAGTGATCAAAGAAAAAAACCAAACAAAGAAACTGTTTGAAGAAGAAAGACTTAGAAATAAGAAAACAAAATAAACTGAGAGAGAAGACGAATGAAATACTGCTACTAAGCAAATATTTAGTATCAAAAGAATCTTTACCTACTGAAATACTTAAATTTTTAGGAAAGTAAATTTAAGGTTAAGTTTGTAACAGGTTTTTTTTAATAAAAAATCATCAGAGTTATATTTTTATTTTCTACAAATTGAATGTGTAACAAATAAAAAGAATATACATATATTAACTCTAAAACTTAAAAATATGTTTTAAATACATCATACTTTAAGTAATACATGTTTTACAGTCTACATCGAAGAGATTAAAATATTTCAGAATATTAAAAAAATTGTAATAAACTGATTTATTTACACAGGTAACAAATTCATGATTTCATTTCTTCTTTCCATTCCATTTCTGTCTGCATGATTCTCATCAATGTCCAAATTAAATGGTAAAATATTTTCATCAATATTTTCTGCCTCATATTCAAATTGGTCTTCGATTGTCATATTATGAAGAACATAACATGCTCTTATAAAATGTATTATATCTGGTACAGCTCTTAATTTTACATGATACAACTGACGGAATTTCTGCTTAAGTAGACCAAAACAGTGTTCAACTACATATCTATTTTTCTTAATTTCATGTTGTAATTTAACTGTCTTCTTGTTAGATTACCTCTATCTTTAAAAGGAGTTAGGAGATTGGGTAAACATGGATAACCACTATCACCTAAAATAAAATAATCTGCACACTTTACAACTATACTCTCAGCTAATGGTGAAGTTCTGAAAACTCTTCTGTCATGTACTGATCCTGGATAACGACAAATAAGTCCCTTATTCTTCTTTAGTGGTCACAAATGACTTGCAACTAAAAATATATATAAAAATTCTAATCAGTTTTTAAGTTTATAAGATATGTATTAGTATGTGATTACCTGAATAGAATAATAATGTTTTCTATTTAAGTATGAGTCTGGATCATTTGTTGGTTTGTCTATTTTAATGTGACTCCCATCAATTACTCCAATAACACCTGGAAAATTGTTTTGCCTAAAGTTTCTCTCAATTTTCATTTTTTCCTCACCTGATGGCCATTTAATTACTTGAGGGCCGTATTGCTCAGAAAATATGTTAAGTTTCTAATTAATTTAAAAAGAGTGCTGATAGCAATATCGAATCTATCAGTTACATCTCTGAATGATGCAGTCTGGTGACCAACGAACCATAAATATATTAATGTTTGTTCATATTCTCCAAGCTTTCCATTGCCTCCCGCTTGATAATGAAAATATTGTGAATTTCTGAAGTGGTTCGCAATATATTCAGCAACCGCACGACCAACACGAAAGTGTTGAATAAATTCACAATCGTTGTAACTTGACACCGTTTCTTCAATATAATTCTTATTTTTAGGCCTTATACGTTCATCTAAAATGCGTAACAAATGTTCATCCGACGACAATTCTTCAATTCAGAAGATTCCCTGAAATATATATTTTTTACTTCATAAGTTATTTAATCATAGTTATATCACGTATAATTACCATGTTGGATATTTAGTCCAAAAATTTATTCAATAAAGAATGATCAATGTAAATACACCAAACGTTGTAATTGAAAAATAACCAATAAATAATCAGTTCAATATAACAGTGAAAAATATTTACAATATATTTTATATTTACAGGTTAAGAATAAAAAACGTTATTTATTTATACTTAGTACGCCTGCGTCAAACTATTAGTTGGAAAATAATCTTCAAACCAGAATGACTATTTGAAAACGATTTGAAACCGGTCGACAAATCTGCAAGAACATCTGACCAAACAGTTTGAAATTAAACCTGCACAACACAATTATTTTACTGCGCCAACTCGAGCGTTGTAAAACCGTTTCCAACTACTGCAGAAACAAACCTAATGTGTAATTTTTTTTCGACGCCCTATATCTTAAAAACAGATGGCGTTACAAAAATTTTTACAAAGCGGACCTCAATTAGTGTTCAGTTTTTAAATATCCTTGAGACGGTGTTACCTATTTATGAAAGACCCTTTATATAATTTTAAAATATACTTTATTGGTGCATATAATACTTAAAGTACTAATTAACACAACAAGCTATAAATCTAAAATAATAATGCACTTTCGTTAAATGTTTAAGTACCTAGTTTATAATACGTATAATATGATAACAAACAACAAATCCAATCAGGGAATAATAATTTATGTTGATATAATTAAAGCTATAACCGTTGATTACATTAATTTAAAAACAACCTAACAAATCCACTAACACCTTTCATTATCAAACGCTCATTGTATTAATTTAAAAACAACCTAAGAAATCCACTAAAACCTTTCATTATCAAACGCTCGGTTTCAACAATATAAATCGGAAATATGTTTCAAATTTTGAAAGTTGAGAGTTGTAAGAGCGAAATTAGTACCTTAACTCACCAAACTGTTTCTCAAAGATAATATTATTTACGAGTTTGTTTTACCAAATAGTTCCATCACAGTTTCAAAGGTTAAATCAAAAGTAGACCTATCGTTTCAGTACCGTAAATTAAGTGCAACACTACCTATATTATTATTTTTTAATTGCATAAAATATTACTTACCTTTAAAAGGTTTATCGTATCCAAATTTGTAGATGGCACAATTAGTTTAGCTTGTGCTGAACAATAATAGTTGCTAGTATCTTCAGCACATTGAGTGTAGTTTGCCATTTTATATAATTGTGGTAACATTTTTAGGCTGGAAAAGAAAATCTGTTTTATATGTTATTAAATATTAGACATAAATTTAGCTTAACTATTAAAATATATTAAGCAATAATATATGCATTAGCAGAATATATATTTGCGCTTTAATTAAAAAAAAGGATGTAGCATTTCTACTATAGTGGTATAGTGAAACCATGGACGTACAAATAAAGAAGTACCGGGCTATTTACATCTGTACATGAAGCCATGAGATCATCACAGTCATAGACACAATTGACGTTGTCATATTATTTTTTTTCCAAGCGAATCTTCGAAATAATTTTCGATTTTTAGTATAATTTAATTTTAATTTATAGATAAAAATGTATTATTTAGTTAGGATTAGCTATTTTTAGATATAATCATTTTGCAACCAAGGAATTAAAAGAAAAACATTAATTTTTTAATTTATTGAAAGAAAATATATTCTAATAATGTTAACTTTATGTAAAACTTGGCATTATTAGTAATATTAACCAATCGTAGTGATTTGACGAAAAGGAATATTGCGTTGTACTGTTTACCTTTGAGTTGATAATTTCCTTTTTTGTGACATTTTAGAGAATTTGTTAGTATTTTCATCCAGAACTGTCATTTCGTTCGTAAGTAAACATTGGAATTACGTCCATGAGCGTAGTACAGAGATGTGATATTACTTAATTCTTGACATGAATTGAAATTAAATTTTGTGAAGTAAAGTAAATCTTGTCGTATTATAAATACATTTACCTATTTATTTTTTCTAATCTACACTATAATTGCTATAAATATATTAATTTCAAAGAAATATCATATGCAGGTTCCCAGTAAAGAATCAACAGCTGCTAGATATGTGGTTGTCTATGTTCGGCTTAAATAAAGAACAAGTAACCAAAACTGCTATGGCCTGCTCAGAACACTTTAGAAAGCATGATCTAATTATACAACCAAGTGGACGGGTTAATATGAGGAAAGGAACTGTTCCAATAAATATTTATCATAAATCATCAGAACTAAGGTAACTATAACGAATTTCTATGTAATTTACTATACAGAGTATAATAAATATAATGCAAACGCATAGCATATTAATTCAATGTTTCAGTTCTACAAACGATATGGAAAATAAAGAAACAACTTCCAGTAGTATTGATATGGATGGTTTTTATGGACCGTCAAAAAGGTGAGTTTGGATCGAATTTAATAATTAAATTTACAAATAAATCTAAATGTGGATTTTAATTACTTATTTCATTTTAATATTAAAATTACTCACAGTATTTTAGGAGTTTCATTGATACTGAAAAATGTAATATGGAGACAGACTTGGGCCTTAATGTAAAATCTAGTTCTCCTAAAAAGGAGGTGAGAAGATTATTTCAATCTTAAACCAATTTTAATATTTTTCTTTAATGTACATAAATTGATTATTCTAGATGTTTAAATGACAATGAAGAAAACAAGGAAAGTATAGATATAGAAAATGCACCTTCGAGCACCATTACAGCATCAGAAACTGAAATTGTAGAGTTGTTACTTGGTGATAATACTTTTTCATATTTTCCACGTAATATTTAAAAAAAGTGAGTTCTTAGTTTAATTTATAAAAACAAGTATTATAACTATGAAAACCTAATTATATGTTTTAGAAATAAAACCATTGAAGACATGTCTAGCAGCGATTTTTCAACACCTGAAAGGATCAAAAAATATTTTAGAGTGTTAAAAAATACTGTTAAGAGTCAAAAAGTAAAATAAAGTATTTACAGCAATATGTAAGAAGAATGAAAACAAAAATTACATCCTATCTAAAATGATTAAAGATTTATAAGAGCCCGACTTATGTCATTTCTTGTTGAAATGAACATTTTATCACGAAGTCAGTTCAGCTTTTTATCTTATAAATGCACCAGTGATGCTATGTTTTCTGTACTACAGGAGGTCTATTAAGCACTAAACAATAATCTTTACGCTGCCACTGTTTTTTTGAGACTATGCAAAATCTTTTGATTGTGTATTTCACGACATTTTGATAAAAAAACTAAATTTCTACGGAATTCGAGGTATTTCTTTGAATTGGTTCCAATCTTGCTTGAGAAATAGGAAACAAGCAGTTAGAGCAAATAATACTAACTCTAGACACAAAAGCATGTATGTAGAGTACCGCAATATTGAGTACTGGGTCCTCTACTTTTTCTTATATTTAAATTTGCATTCAATTAATACTTCTGATCAACTTAAAATACAAACCTCGTCTGACTATAATTTACTTCCTTTTAACATGAATAAGTAGCATTATCCTATAAAGGAGCTCTTCAACCCTTGCTTCTTAATAACAGCCAGATCAGTATCGCTGTTTCTTTAAAATATCATGGTATTTTTACAGACAGCAACCTTAAACGGTTCCTTTATATCGATTTGTTAAGTAAGAAAACTAATCTCAGCCAGCTATGCAATACGATCTGTTTCGAAGCTGAATTTAGCATCTTCCAAAATAACATATTTTTCTTTGTTCGAGTCTCATCTTCGATATGGCCTTCCTTTTTGTGGTTCTAGTACAGCTACCCAATATAATGTTATTTTTAAATTACAAAAAAGAGCAACACGGTATCTTTTTGGCCTCAGTAAAATAATACATTTTAGAAGCTACATAAAAAATCACGGGATTTTAACTCTTCCCTCTTTATATATTCTAGAAACTGTTTTCTTAATTGGTAAACACCTACATGTATTTTCAGCAAGACCCAATCATGAATTGTCCACCAGAAATTCAACCTTTGATATGTATTTATCGATTTCGTCCACTGAGTTAGTAAATAAATGTATATTATATTCGGCAAAAAAATTATACAATTAATCCCCTTTGCAACTTAAATCTACAACTTCTTTCCTTAAGTTCTGTAAATTAACAAAAGCCTATCTATCTGAAAGACCATATTATTCAGTGGAAGAGTTTCTTAACGAGAAATTAAGAAATTACAGTACGTTTAGGTACAAGCAACTAAAGTATTATATATTTGGGTATCAAATGCAGCAACTAAAACTTATTCGTAAACTACTTCCTAAGGTTTTATTATGCAATTTGCAATTTAGTTAGATTTTGCAATAAATTGTAAATTTTACTATCTTTTATTATATGACATTGACCATTTTTGTAATTTTAGTAAATTTAAATTGTTATTGTTATTTTTTTTTTACTTTTTGTGAGTTTTGTTCATAACTCCGCCTGGGATACCGTGGGAAATCACAGTGTCACAGCCGGTCCTAAGTCCGGATAAAGGAGGAAGGTTGGGCAATGGGCTAGTCACCCATTACTGTAGAACAAACCCCGACTACGAAACCTATACAAAAGCTTCGGATAGGACGGTCTTATCGACGACGACTCAAGCAAAGAAATATGGACTACTCATTTGGAACATGGAACGTCTTAACCCTAAATAAACCAGGAGCCCAAACATCGCTGCTTAACGAACCTAAAAAATATAAGATACAATTAGCCGCAATACAAGAAACAAAATGGCTAGGCAATGGAATAAAAGACACAAAAACGCACACAATACTCTATAGCGGCAAAGAAAATGAAAAGAAAGAATTTGGAGTGGCTTTCGTAGTAGATAAGAACATCAAAAACAATATCTTAGATTTCGAAGCAATAAATGAGAGATTATGTAGATTGAGGCTAAAAACAAAATTTTTTAACCTCACAATCATTAATGCCCATAGTCCAACAGAAGAACACGACATAACTATAAAAGAGGAGTTCTACGATCAATTAGAAGAAATATACGACAATGCCCCAAAAATGACATCAAGATAATATTGGGTGACATGAACGCCCAAATAGGCAAAGAAGAACAGTTCGCAGGAATAATCGGCAAACACTCACTCCATCAAAACACCAACGAGAACGGGGAATTCCTAATTAATTTTGTCAGCAGGAAAAACATGATCGTGAGCTCTACATTCCTTGCTCATCGGGATGTACACAAAGTAACGTGGATTATGCCAGGTGGAGCGGTTACTAACCAAATTGACCATGTCTTAATGGACAAAAGAGCTGCCACCAACATCCTAGATGTAAAAAGTCGAAGAGGAGCATGCTGTGGATCTGATCACTTGCTGGTACAAGCAAAATATAGATGCAGGATCTCAAGAAACAGAGATAAGAAAGAACAGAGAAAAGAGCAGTTGGACATTGATAAACTAAGCCAACAAAACGTTAAACTGAGCTACGAGACAGAAATAACCCAGACACTTACAAACACAGATAACCTAGACATTGAAGAACATTGGAAACAAATGAAGACACAAGTATTAAATGCAGCAACAAAGACCATCGGTAAAAAGGTAAAGAAGTAAAGGGCAAAATGGTTCAACGAAGAGTGTAGACGGGCCATACACGAACGAAATGAAGCTCACAAGAAATATATGGAAAGGCGAACCAGAGAAAGAAGAACATTTTTCGAGGAGCTACGACGCAGGGCGGATAAAATATGTCGAGGAGAAAAAAGAAAATGGGAAAATAATAAGATACAGAAAATGGAACAAAACCTCCAAAGCAACGATCTAAGGGAGGCATATAAATATCTTCGACAACTAAGAGAAGGATACAAACCCCGAACAAGTCTGTGCAGAAACCAAACAGATAAGATAATTAGTGAACCAACGCAAATAAAATCAGTTTGGAAAAGCCATTTCCAAGCTCTGCTAGGAGCACAAGGAAGCTCACGATCTTCGGATGCGCGGCACATCGAGGAAGGAGACGAAGAAATAAGCAGCCCGACTCTTAAAGAAGTCAAACAAGCAATACAGGCGCAAAGAAACAACAAAGCGCTGGGATTTGACGATGTCCCTTCCGAACTGTATAAATTAGGTGGCAAACATCTAACAACGCAGGTGCACGCGCTCATATCTAAGGTATGGAGGGAAGAAAAAATTCCTAGCGATTGGAAAAATGGGATTATCTGCCCAATCTACAAAAAAGGGGACAAACTTAAATTGCGAAAATTACCGCGGCATAACCCTCCTATGTTCGGCCTACAAAATTTTTACATCCATCCTGAATAGGCGACTTCAACCATTATGTGAAAATATTATCGGCGAATACCAGACCGGTTTTCGACAAGGCAGGTCGACAATAGATCAGCTTTTTACAGTAAAGCAAATCCTTAATAAAGCTTGGGAACACGATATTCTTCTTCAAGTGCCGTCTTCGTTCCGAAGTTTGGCTATCATCAAAGCTATGCGTATTTTTGATGCTGCAGATCTAAACAGTTGGTAATTGGTGCAATTGTACCATTCTCTCAAGTTTTTCAACCATGAATGCCTTCTTCTTCCTATAGATCTCTTTCCCATTATCTTTCCTGTATAATCAATTGCAGCAACTGGTATTTATCTCCCCTCATAACATGTCCCAAATATTGTAGTTTGCGCTTTTTAACAGTAAGTATCAGCTCTTTCTCTTTCTACACTCTCCGCAAAATATCTCACGATATTGATGTTCACAATATATTTGTCGACTTCAAACAGGCTTATGACTCCATAAATAGAAGCCGGTTATATAACATCATGGAAAGCTTCAATATTCCCTCGAAATATATCCGACTAGTAAAAGCAACGATGGACTCCACAATAGCAACTGTACGCATACAGTACGAATTAACTGATAGCTTCGAAATAGTTCAAGGGCTGAAACAAGGTGATGGACTAGCTCCAACACTGTTCAATCTGGCCCTTGAATATGTCATCAGAAAGCTGAATGTCGGAAGAGCCAATCTCCTAACAAACAAATCTGTCCAGCTCGCCGCATATGCGGATGACATTAACCTCATGTCCCGCAGAGTGGATGATGCAGCAGAAACATATTCGCAGCTGAAAAAAACGGCCAAGGAGATTGGACTTGAAATAAATACACAGAAGACAAAAATACTAACACAGACGCGGACAAAGCGAACAAGAAATCAAATCAAAGTAGAGGATGACATTGAAACAGTGAAGAGTTTTACTTATCTGGGAGTCGAAATGAATACGGAGGGAACAGAAGAGGCCGAAATTCAGAAGAGAATAATGAAGGGAAATAAAGCCTATTTTTCCCTGATTAACATATTCCGCTCCAAGACGGTACATCGAAAATCGAAACTGAAGGTCTATAAAACTATCATCAGACCGATAGTATGCTATGGATGCGAGACATGGGTTTTGACAGAAAGCACTAAACGAAGATTAGAGGTTTTCGAGAGAAAAATCCTAAGGAAGATCTTTGGACCCATCACTCAAAATGGGATGTGGAGATCACGATATAACCATGAACTCTACCAACTGTTCAAAGAAGCACCTATTGCAGAGTTCGCTAGAGTACAAAGGCTTCGATGGGCTGGTCATGTGGTACGGATGGATGCCGACAGATTGCCGAGAAAGGCCTTGGATGGTAAAATGCAGGGCAGAAGACCAAAGGGAAGACCACGTAATAGATGGGAGAACGAAGTCACAGCAGATGCGCACAACTTACTGAACGTCAGGGCTTGGAGACGAGTGGCGCGGGATCGCCTCTGTTGGAGGCAGAAGTTACAGGACGCCAAGGCTCAATTTGGGCTGTAGCGCCATTGGAAGAAGAAGAAGAAGAAGAGTTTTGTTCATAAAATTGTACAATTTTCAGTGACAATAAAGCATATTTCTATTTTAGAAACCTACCACATCCATAAGGTTAAATGTGTTTATATATTGTTGTATAGTGTGGTTTGTTGTTCATGTTTTGTTAAACAATAGTTTATGTTTTCTTACGTTTATTAATATTTTCTTAAATACATATTCCTGAACTTTTATCTTTCTTCTGCCTACTGCTATGTCTAACATGACTTCTAATGTTGCCAAATAACAATTAATCTGGAGTTATAAACCATCATTCACTACATTTTTTCAACGTATCACTGGATAAGAGAAGAACATACTCAATACCCTGAACAGGTTAATGTTTGGGGAAGAATATTTTAAACTTTTTATAGCGTGTGTATTATTTTAGTTTAAATAAAATATTATATAAAGTACTTTGCGATTTTATTTACCCCATCTTTATTCTTTTGTGTAAATCAATGTTTATAAATATATTTATTTCTATACACTGAAAATTAAAATTATTCATCGTTCGTTGTTTCTCACCTATTCGAAATATTTTATATGTATGTTTACGATACTAAAAATAAAAGCAATCAAACCAATAGCCATTATTTATTCAAATGAAAAAACTGTTTCAAATACCTTTCAATAATTATTGGAAGGTACGCCGATGACCTAAAAGGTAATGTCACAGTCTATCACCTCGCCTCTTTCCCCGCGCCTATAAACTTTTTGACTTCAAATTTAGGCGAACAGAGTGCAGGGCATGCCCAGTCCATCTTTATTTATACGTCCATGAGTGAAACTATTTGGATTAAAGAAATCAACATACCGAGAATAACAATCTACAGCAACGGTGCTCAAAGGGTCAATCGCAAAAATTTTTGAAGTCGATCGCGATTTACGGAGAAAATCCGGGGACTGTCCTGACTCACTACACGTGCATGATCGAATTAATTATGATGCTATGTACTTTTCTTTGCAATTTGACGAGTCAACCGATATGCCTGATACCGTTCAGTTATGTATTTTCATTCGGATGATATTTTCTGACAGGTTGGCTAAAGAACAATTGTTAACAATGCTGCCTCTGAAAGAAAAAACTTGCGAGGAAGAGATATACAACGTTTTTATAAATTTTGTAAAACAATACGAGCGTCGGAACACACTGATTTACTTCTGCATACAGATATGAGGTATTTAAGTAGTGAAAAATTTTTAGATAAGTTTCAGGATCTGCTTCCCGAAATAATTTTTTTTAGAACAACGAGGGAACGACACTCATTTACTTCCAAATGAAAAATGGCTCAGTGATCTGGCTTCCTAACAGATTTAACAAATCATTTGAACCTTAATGTTGAACTGCAAGGTGAAAATAAAACAATTATCGATATGATGAGCGCAATACATTCTTTTGTGAACAAATTGAAATTATTGAGTAAGCAAATGAGCAGAAGGGATTTAAACATCTTTCCATCGTTACAAAAAAAAAGGTAGCCGCTCGTTTGAATTATCTTTATTACGAGATGGAGCTGCAAGCACTTCATAGCGAGTTTAAAAGACGCTTCGCTGATTTTAAAAAACTGACAGATATTGTAACATTCATGTGTAATCCATTTTATTATCAAAACGTGGAAAAATGTCCACTGAAATATCCATTTTGTTCAATATGGAGATTATTTCCGTCCAAGATAAGGTACTGAAAATAATTTCGGATATACAACTTAAATCCAGAGCGACCGATACGAAATTTTGGTCTTTCATATCGTCTGTGAAAATATCCGTCTGTGATACAAGTCGCTCTGCAACTCACAGCATTCTTCGGATCAACATACTTGTGTTAGTGTACATTTTCCCAAATAAAGATACTGAAATCAAAATATCGTAATCGGCTAACTGACAAACATCTCTCTTCATGCTTGCGTTTGGCCCTCGGTAATTACGTATCATGATATGAAAGATAGTTAAATATCTAGTTTTACTCCCAAAAAGTTAATCTATTCTGAATAATTGGTTGGTAGGTAAATTGTTTAGATAGAGTTTCGGTGGTAAAATATGCTTCTTTAAAGTTCTACTGAAAATGATTACTTTACAATATGGAAAATTGCAGAACTAAGAGTACACCTTTAAGGAATCCTGTTTAATTGGATTTTGGAGTCTGAACAAACATTAACTATTTGAATTTTAAAGTTTCGTTTATATAGGAAATTACTAATAAACTTGATATTTCCTTGAATCAACAAACGACAGAATTCTAAGGATGTCTAATCTCCAAGTAGTTTCATATGGCGCGTTATATTACAAATAAAAGCAAAACATCCTTGATCACATCTGAATGACATGAATTACATACTAAATGTGCACTAGGTTGTCTAATGTAGGTCTTCTTCTTCTTCTTCTTCTTTTTTTTTATAAACAAAATGCTTGTTAAATGTCGATTAATGCCTCTATTGGAGGTTATCACTCCATCTTTTGCGTGGTCGCCCGACACTTCTTCTACCTTTTGGTGATTTGTCCCTCGCTATTCTGACTAATCGGGTCTGTTCCATTCTGTTTATGTGTTTCGTTCCATTCCTTTTTTCTGTTCAGTGTTAACTCATTTATTTCTGGTAGATTTCATTTTCTTCTGATCTCTTCACTCCTCATTCGATCCCTCAGTGTGTTTCCTGTAATTCTCCTCATAAACGCATCTCCGCTGTTTCTAGTAGTTGCTGAGTTTTGGAGGTATCCGGTCTTGTCTCTGAAGTGTATGTCATTATTGGTCTTATTGTTGCTTTGTAGATTCTTGATTTCACGTCGGTATTAATGTGGGGATTGCGCCATATCGTGTTATTAAGACAACCTGCTATTTTATTATCTTTTTGTACTTGATTTTTCACTTCCTTTTCCACATCTCCGTAGCTAGACAGTGTAATTCCTAGGTAATTTGTCTCCATGACTTGCTCAATGCTGATACCGTCGATTTCCAGTTTACATCTAATTGGTTCTTTACTGATTACAATTGTTTTAGTTTTCTGTGTAGAGATCACCATATTAAAGTCCTTTGCCCTTGTGTTAAATCTATGGGTTAGTCTTTGTAGATCGTCTTCATTGGATGCAATTAGGGCCGCATCATCTGCATAGCAGAGTACTCTGATTTCTTTGTTCCCCATTTTGTATCCTCTTCCTTTATTAATAGTATTGATGATTTCATCCATGATTAGATTGAATAGCGTTGGACTAAGCGAGTCTCCTTGTCTTATTCCATTGCCCATATCTATTGGATCTGTAAGCTGATCATCTATTCTGACTTCCATATTGTTGTTCTGGTAAATGTTCTCTATTGTTTTTAAAACATTTAGTAGAATTTCTCTATCGTAAAGAAGGTGAATTACATCTTTAAGCTTTACTTTATCGAACGCTTTCTTCAGGTCTATTAGGCATATGAATGCAGGTCTTGACACTCTAAATTCATTTTGTACAGTGCTAAGTAGCTCTCGATCTTCTAGGTACTATATTAGTATACTGCTTACCATTATTTCAAGTAATTTTACACCTAGAGGAAGTTAGAGAAGTTAGTCGGTAAGACCCTGGGTCCAAGTTATTCTTGCCCTGTTTAAAAACTAGTACAACAGTTGAGTCATACCAATTAATTGGGGAAATATCCTTTGTCCATATAAAATTATAGATATTCTAAAGATATTATTTACCTTCCGTTGGCATAGCCTTTAAAAATATAGCAGGTATGTTAGCTAGTGTGTTTACCTTTGATTTATTTTGTTAATAATTTATCCATTGTAAATATGATATTCAGATGTAAATTATGGTCATACAAGATTTATACCTCTTTTCTTGAGCACTTGTGATTGCGTCGTTACACTGCTGTCTCTATTGGCTGCAATCCTGTGCTATATTGACGGCTTCATGTAGAAGTATTTCCACCAGAGCCTTGATTTGGTCTGCATATTATGTTGGTGATCTTCTAAGGGTGACCTTCTAAGGGTGAAAGTCCTCAACCCAATACGGCGCATCACATTGGCTGATAGGGTAACAGATATGTAGGATAGGCGTAAATAAGGTCTTCTTCTCTAACTGGATATAAACACCAGCAAAACCAAGCTAATAATCATCAGCAAGCAAAACATAACTGGAGCAAATCTGTATGTGAACCAAATGAAAATTGAATGTGTCTCACAATACAATTACTTTAGAAGTATAATCAATGAGTCGTGGGACAATACCCAAGAGGTTAAATGTCGCATCCGAAAGGCCAAAAGTGCATTCTTGACTATGAGCTCTGTGTTCAAAAGCCATGACCTCACCCTAAAAACAAAAATAAGACTCCTTATATGTTACGTGTACTCAGTGCTTCTGTATGGATTAGAAACGTGGACATTGAAGGCAGAAACTCTATCAAAACTTTAGGCGTTCGAATTATGGTTACACAAGAGAATCCTGAAGATACCATGGACAGACAAAGTCACCAATGAAGAAGTACTGCGGAGGATGAACACAACCGCGGATATGGTCAACATTGTAAAGAGCCGTAAGCTGGAGTACTTGGGACATATAATGAAAAATCAAGGCAGATACGAGCTACTCCAATGCATTTTGCAAGGTAAAATTAAAGGAAAAAGAGCCCCAGGACGAAGAAGAATATCCTGGCTTGCTAACCTGACAGCATCGTATGGAAAGACCTCAACACAGCTACTTCGTATACTTACTTACTTACTCCGTGGCATTACAACCGTTCGTGGGTTTTAGCCGACTCGACAACATGCCTCCACTGTTTTCTGTCTTGAGCAACCTCCATCTAATTCTCCACGCCCATAGTGCTTAGGTCTCCTGCTATATTATCTCGCCACCGGAGACGAGGGCGTCCACGTGGTCTCCTTCCAGTTGGGACTTCCTCCCACACCAGTCTTACTGTTCGTTCGTCAGAATGTCTTCTAAAGTGTCCTGCCCATTGGAGTCTTCTGGACTTTATTTATTTTATGATGTTGGCGTCTGGGTAAAGTTCTTCAAGCTCTTTATTAGTTCTTATCCTATATTGTCCTGATGCTTCATCAAGCACCGGACCAAAGATCTTTCTTCGGATTTTTCTTTCCCAAACACGTAGTCTCTCTTCATTTGCCTTTGTTATCGTCCACGTTTCGCTTCCATACAACACAACGGGTCGTATGATTGTTTTATAGACCTGTATCTTCGTACGTCGTGTTAGTTGTTTTGACTTTATAAGGTTTTGGAGGGCAAAAATACATCTGTTGCCGGCCTGAATTCTGTTGTTTATTTCTTGTGATCTGTTATTGTCTTCAGTTATTGTTGTTCCAAGATACTTGAATTCTCTAACGCGCTAAAAGTTAAAGTCATCGATGGTAATGTTCTGACCGATTCTGTCTCTGCTTTGGTTATTGCGGCTCATATACATATATTTCGTCCTGTTTTCGTTGATTTGGAGCCCCATCTTCTCTGCTTCCTTCTCAAACCTTACAAAAGTCTCCTTCATCCTTAATCGCGTGTTTCCTATTAGATCTATATTTTCTGCAAATGCCAGTAGTAAGTTTGGTCCTTCTCGATGAAATACTGTATTCGGTTTTTCGATTCTTGCACTTCTGATCATGTGCTCCAGAGCTAAGTTGAAGAGTTGTGGTGAAAGTGCATTTTCCTGTTTTAGTCCATTGTTTATTTCAAATATCTCCGAGTATTGTTGTCCAACTCTCACCTTACATTGTAACCGTTCCATACACATCCGTAGCAACCGGACTAGTTTTTTGGAAAGCCAAGTTCCTGCATCGCTGTCCACAGTCTGTCCCTACATACTCTATCAAATGCTTATTTAAAATCTATGAACATCTGATGAAGCTTACGATCAAACTCCCAGCATTTTTCCATTATCTGTTTTATTGTGAATATCTGGTCAATTGTAGAGCGGCCCGGTCTAAATCCGCATTGATAATCTCCAACGATTTCTTCTGTGTATGTTGCTATTTCGTATAGCATCCAACAAAATCATCATAGCCATAATGATCGCCAAAGTTCGGAATGGACAGCCACCCTAAGAAGAAGAAGAAGGTCTTACCAGATAAGTTCCCATGGACCAACTGCGGGCATGGTATAGGGCAGCAGCTATGTCATTACTCAGTCAAGGCTGCAGGGAAATTATTCCTGCTGTTAGATTAATGACAGGCACTTAAAGGCGAAAATCACAATATGATTCAACCGACCTTAATACTGTGATCAGAAGACTAAGTGGAAACCATCTAATTATCTTCCCGGCAGTACACGCAAAATAAATAAAGTAGATTTAATAAGTAGCAAACTTATAAATAGATTTTTATCACTTCTATGTTGCTGATATACATTTGCTAGTATGGAGGCTGTTTCTTGCTCTGTTGCATAAATACAATAATCACGTTCTAGGTAATATATTGTGTTACATGATTTGTTGTCATGTATTGTGTTAATCATTTACCAAACCTTAGAAGTAAGGTTAAATGAATTTAAAAATGATACATATATTTTTTAGGCTTCTCTTTTACGTTTTTTAAGTGTATCTACAGTAGACCCTTAATATTTTGAATTCCAGTTGGTTATTTAAAGTTGGGTAGCTTCTTATTTTATAAAACTTCTTTTTTGACTCTTTATTGCTGTTTCACAATCAGAATACCACCATGGGACTGGCGTATCTTTTTTAGGAAACTTTGAAAAACCTACGGAATCGTGAGTTATTGATTTTAAACACTGTACAAAATGGAATACTTTAGAGCGATTCATAATATCTGTATTTAGGGGCTGTACCAACTAAGAAATTTATTCATTTTTATCTCTTATCTATTATCTGGATTGTCAAAAACCAGTTAGATGAATAAAATCTGAAATTATTTCTACACTTAAAATTATCTGCTTGTATTATCTATTAGATCAAAAAGTTTTGGCTTCTTTTCCAACTTATACGTGAGACATATTTTGGAGAACCTATTATTATTCTTTTAAGACATTGATCTATTACTGATACAGTGATTTCGTTATTTCATGAGTTTATTTTTTCGATGTCCTTTTACTTTTAGTTAACTTCTGCTATTTTTGTATATTTGGACAGCAAAATCTCATCTTCGGGACATATGCGATAATGTAGTCCAATTTAGATGTATTTATTCGGTTACTTGCGTTCTTAGTCTTAATGCTTAATTGTATTAGTTTTGATTTATTTCAATGTATTTACATATTTTAGAATTTTAAATTTCTTGTTCAAAGTCAAGAATTCAGGATCATGTTTAAAAATATGAAAAAATATTATTTTTAGGATTCTTTGGTCGACTTTGGTTGATTTTATATTTTTTCCAGATTTTCGTTAATTTAGCTATGTCAGTATGATTTTCAGTTTATTTCTTCAATGCAGCATCTAAATTGGTCACGAGACACCCTAGATATAGTAATTGTTCGACAAGTGTTACGACATTCATGAAAAAATCTTCTTCTCCTTCCTTCTTGTATGCAGAAAACCGTTTCTTCTATAATATAATAGCCTCCTGAATTATTAAGATTATCGCACCATCTTTTTCTTGGTCTGCCAATCGTCGGCGAAAGAGCAAAATGGTGTATCTCAAAAAATGTCAAAATTGACATTTTATCGCTATCTCGTAAGAAATAGCAATAGTTCTATTAGTGCAAAACCATTTAACTGTAGAAAATTTCGTGTTTAAGTTATTTCCAAAAATCAAATCGGTGTATCTCTCCACAGCAAGCAAAAAGGTTAAATAAAGCTTAGAAATTAGTTGGGTAAGTGTTAAGTTATTTTTTAAAAATTGTTCTTTAAGGTAAAATTCATTTGAAAGTAATATTTGATAGAATTTTTTAACAACTTCAGCATTGAGATACACGTTTTTGAACATATTTATTTGCCAGATACACGTTTTTGCAAAAGCTAATAATAATTGTAACAATTATTTTGACCTGTTAAAAAATATGAATCCAAGCCAAAAATGGGTTAAAACGTATTAAATCATTATATAAATTGAAATAATTAAATTTTCATTTTTTTTTCTTGCACAATGGCCAATAAAAGACCCAATAAAGTGCTAACCGAAAGAGAACAAGAAGATATTTTGAACAGTGCTGAATTCTGGTTTTCCGATGAGAGTCAGAGCGAGGAGCTTAATAATTGTAACATAGAAGAACGTCCTAGTGAAGGAGAAATAATAGATCGTGACATATTAGAAACTGTTTCTAATAATAACTTGTTACTGAATGTTTCCAATGATCACAATGATGACAATAATACATTATTATCTGAAAACGAAACCCCAACGAATAATGTTTCTGAATTGGAAATACCTACGAGTACGGAAAATATTATTATTGAGTTACTTTCAAATAACACAGAAGAGCTAAATGACGAACCCCATGCAAGTGAAACAAACAACCAAGCACCTAATGATATTGAGAATTCTACCAATTCTGAAGAAAAATAGAAAAAAAAAATGATAACAAAAGAAAAAATCGTAGAAAACAAGAAAAATTTAATCGAATGTACGGTAAAAAGTACAAAGGTTTGAAGAAAGATCAAGATGATGGTAAATATAGGTTAACTGAAAATCGACCGGCACGAAACCTTCGTTTAAAATGTAAATCTCAAATTGTATAAAATCAAAAAAGGGAGGTTGCTCTAATTTTTCTGAAAATATTCGCATGAACCTGTTTAATAGTTTTTGGCAAAAGATGACATGGGATATGAAAAAAGTTTACGTAGCATCGTTAATAGCAGCCACATAAGTCAAGCAACCACACCAAGTTACTGCAGAAGCCAGTCGAAGATCTAATTCTTATGAGTACTACTTAATGCACAATGAGCATAGAGTTCAAGTTTGCAAAAAAATGTTTCTCAACACCCTTGGGATAACTCAATCAGTCGCAGTCCGTTGGCGTCAAGAATCAGAAAATGGTATTCATGTTGCAGCTGAAAATAAGAAAACACCTACCAAATCAAGAACGGCAAATTTAAAGCATTCAAAAGGGTTTCTATCAGACTCTTTAACAACTTTATTAAAGTTTGAATCGCATTACTGCCGTGCTTCATCTTCACGATTATATTTAGAACCTATTTTTAAGAAAAAAAATTATGTATATTCAGCATACAAGGTAGAATGTCAACGACTTTCAATAAAAAGTTTGAGCCGCACTATGTTTCAGTTGGAAATGGAAAATCAAAAAATATCCATCCATAGCCCTAAAAAGGATCTTTGCGACACATGTATGGGCCACGAGATTGGAAATATAAATGAAGAAGAGTACAATAAATACCAAAAAGAGAAAGAAGCGTCTAGAAATGAAAAAAGAAAAGATAAAGATGAATGCATGAAAAATAAAAATATAGTTTGTATAACAGTTGACATGCAAGCCGTTAAGTTAGCACCATGCGTTGAAGCCACAGCATTTTATTATAAAACAAAACTGGCAGTTCATAACTACACAATTTTTGATTTGGCTTCCAAGACTGTATGGTGCTATTTGTGGCACGAAGGGAACGGTGGGTTAGAATCCAGTGTTTTGCCTCAATTTTATTAGACTATTTAAAATTTCGCCTTGATGACAATTCTCAAATTAAAGAATTTATTATCTATTCTGACAACTGCGGTTATCAGAATAAAAACAATACGTTGTCTAACGCTTTGCTTTATTTTGCCAGAAAAAGCAGCGTAACAATCTGCCAAAAATTTTTGACTAAAGGGCATACGCAGATGGAAGTTGATAGCTGCCATTCAGCAATAGAAAGAAAGCTTGTTGATCGTCGCATATTTGTACCAACGGATTACATAAACGTTTGTTTAGAAGCTTGTAAAATCCGTCCCTACACAGACAAATATGTTGATTATAATTTTTTTACAAACTTTGGTAATATTTTATACTATTCTTCAATTCGACCTGGGACCAGACGGGTAGATCCGCGTATTAACGATTTGAAATGTATTAAATACGAAAAAGAAATCTTCTATAAGACGGAATATATTTCAACTTGGAAGAAACTTCCAACAACTATGACAAATCATGACAACATTCAACTTCGACCATTATATAGCCGACCATTAAAAATCAAATTAGAAAAATTTAATCATTTACAAGATTTAAAAAAAGTCATTGACAAAGTTTATTGGTCGTTTTATGATAATCTGCCTCATAATTGAATGCCTATTTCAATTCAACCCTTCATATTTGATTTATTTTTATTTTTCATGCATTACTTTATTTTGTTTTTGTGCACTAAGCTAAAATTAAAAATGTAACATTTTATTTCAATGTATTAGAATTTATTTTATTATATTACTCTTGTGTGCAAATCCATGTATCTTCATTTAAAAATCTGTCAAAATGGTGTAACTCAAATTTTAACAAAAAAAAAACAATAAAACTAACATGATAATCTTCTGACAGCTTAAAAATTGCATTTTCTGTATAATTTTGTGTTTTAATAAAAACTGCTCCTATTAAAACGAAATAAACATATTATTTGTCTCTACTGAAAAGTTGCCAAAAATGAGATACACCATTTTGCTCTTTCGCCGACGCAATACTTCTTCGTCGATTTGGTGACTTATCTCGTGCTATTCGTACTATCCTATCCTCTGCCATTCTACTGTATTCGTTCCACTCCTGTTTCAGTTTTATCACCCATCCATTTATGTCCTCCATATTGCATGCTCTTCTTTCGCTTTCGCGTTTTCGCTTCTCTCCTTATCCAATAGACTTTTCCCTGATATTTGTTGGAGTATTTTTATCTCTGTTGTTTCTAGTAGTCGTTTCATTTTAGATGTGTCAGGTCTTGTCGCCATCGTGTAGGTTAGTATCCATAGGTCTAATTGCTGCTTTATAGATTATTGTTTTGTGTCTTGTCTTGGGTATTTGTTTTTTTTATATTGTGTCATAAAGAGATCCCGCCACTTTACTTGCCTTTAAGCTTTGTTGTACTTCTTCTGTAACATCTTCGTAACTAGCTATATCTATTCTCAGATATCTAAACCTTGCTTCCTGCTTTATTATTTTCCCATCAATTTCGATTTTACATCGTAGTGGGATGATACATGATACGTACATGATACTATGACTAACAAGAGAGGGTCTTCCCGTAGCACAAAATCGGTTGTGTTCTTCGATGCCGTCATTGGAGAGTAGAATTTGTATTCTTATTGTAGTATCGTGAGAAACATATCGTGTAGACCTGGCTTAACACATATGACAGCTGTTGGTCACACTGGCTCCGGTACAGGGGGGACGCTATGTTTTTCCGTAAATGATGGATAACCTTAGTTTTTTTAGATAGTAGTCAACGTTTGTTTAACTTGTTTTTATACTTATAGTAATAAAGCGCCTAACGGCAACTAAACGCCGTCCTTTTATTTATTTACTGCTTCTCGGTCACATCAATTGGCGACGGGTAAAACTAGTAGTAAGTGGGATCAGCAGAAGGGTTAAAGAAAAGTGAAGAGAAGGTGAAAGCAATAGTAAATATTCCAGTACCTAAAAATATCACAGAGGTAAGAGCCTTTGCAGGAATGACGAATTACTATTCAAGGTTTGTTCCAAATTTGTCACAAATTTTAAAACCTGCATAGGAACTAACCAAAAAGGATACAAGATTTAAGTGGACAAAGGTATGCGATGAGGCATTCGAGGCTGCAAAGGGACATTTAGTGTCTGATAGAATTTTGATTTATTTTGTTCCATTAAAAAAAAAATAAGACTAGTTTGTGATAGTAGTGAATATGGATTAGGAGCAGTGCTTTTGCATGTGATGCCCGATGGCACTGAAAGACCAATTAATTATATTTCAAGGCTATTAACGAAAGCAGAGTTAGGTTATAGTATGGTACAGAAAGAAGCGTTATGCATTTATTGTGTTTTATGCATTTAGTGGGATTTTTTGGGTGCACTTAGAGGGAAAATTATAATAATTATTATAGACTCTTATTCGAAATGGCCAGAGGCATTCATAATGAATGGTACAGACGGCCTAGCAACAGTTAGTAAGTTTAGGGAAGTATTTACTAGGTTTGGCCTACCGAAAATAGTTTGTACGGATAATGGACCACAATTCACTTCGGTGGAATTTTTACAATATTTGTCTAATAATTTAATTAAACACATGACTTCTCTATCGTATCACCCCCAAACAAATGGTTTTGCAGAAAATGCAGTTAGGACTTTAAAAAATAGTGTTACAAAAATTATTAAGGAGGACACTGGTGATATGTCATTGGAGGTTGCATTACAAAGATATTTATTTCATTATAGGAACTCCATACATGTTTCCACAGGTGTCACACCTTCAGATGTTATTTTTAAACGTAAGATTAGAAACCGTTTTGATTTGTTATTAGAAAATAAAACTCAGAAATTTTCACATGGAAAAATAAAAAGGGAAGAAAAATGTGTAAAAGGGGATAGAGTGTTAGTAAGGGATTATAGGTATCCTAACAAAAGAAAATGGGTAGAAGGAGTTATAAATGAAGTTTTAGGAGAAAGGCATTATATTTGTGAAATTGTTAATAAAAATATATTTTGAAAGCGTCATGTGGATCAGATATTGAAAGGAAAATTCAATGAGTTAAGAGGTTTAAACCAAACTGTTGAAAATAAAATAAGCTTAAATGATTTTGATAGATCTGTGCGATTCAAAAGACTGATTAAAGCTCCCGATCGTTTGGATCTTTAGAGGGGAGGTATTGTAGTATCGTGAGAAACATATCGTGTAGACCTGGCTTAACACATATGATAGCTGTTGGTCACACTAGCTCCGGTACAGGGGGGACGCTATGTTTTTTCGTGAATGATGGATAACCTTAGTTTTTTTAGATAGTAGTCAACGTTTGTTTAACTTGTTTTTATACTTATAGTAATAAAGCGCCTAACGGCAACTAAAGGCCGTCCTTTTATTTATTTATTGCTCCTCGGTCACAACACTTATTAAATTAAATGGGATTTGTATGCATTCTGTAATGAAATTACTAGACGAAAATAAGTTAAGACGTTTAACAATTATAATAATCGTACACATAAGGATATCTCCAAACTGTTTATTAAAAATTATTTATGGATACATACAAAAAACTGACATTTCGAACGTGTAACTCTCCAATGACGTCACGACTTATGCGCAATATCTTATCTTCTTAGTCATAGTATCACGGTACTAGGTATTTAGATATATTGTCATACATTTGGGATTTTCTGCTGATATGATCATATTGTATTTCTTGGCTGTTGTATTAAAGACGTTTGTTAATCTTTGGAGCTCGCCTTCTGTCTCGGCAATTAGTGCGGCGTCATCTGCATAACATAATATTTCAATTTATTTTTTTCCCATTTTGTAACCATGACCCTATATTACTATATTACCTGTATTACTTACTGCTTATATTATTTCGTCTATTATCATATTAAAAAGAAGTGGGCTCAACGAGTCGCCCTATCTGACTCCGTTTTGTACTCTATACACTATGCTAGTTTTCCATTTATCTTTGCCTGTATTCGATTATATAATACCTATCCAAAAAAATAAACAAAAGGAAGTTTTCTGCGTGGATATTAGAATCTACATATTCGTCAGCAGTGGACACAACGAAAAACTATTTGGGATAGGGTTTTTTCTTAAAAAGAAAATTACAGTACTAGTGGAGAATTTCAAGCGAATAAGTATCAGATTGTATTAGTTAAGGATGAGAATAATTGTTTGTGTGTAAGGAAGCTTACAGACAAACAACCGGCGGAAAGACCAAACACAGAGACAACAATCTAAATAACAGAAGATTAATTGAATTTGCTTTTGAAAATAATATGCATATTATTATGCGTATTTTTTACAGTTACAAAAAGTTTGCAAAAAAGTATATAGTCTTTAAATGACAGTTTATAAAGCATCTAAACTGCATTAAACATTAGTTAGAATGATGACAATAAAACCACTATAATAATATAATAATAAATCACTTTATATGAATAATTTTCCAAAATATAAAACTTAACGCTCGATTTTTGTATGGACTTGTAGTCTAATTGAATCGATGTAAATATTCTAAGTCGTTTTAGTTTCATTTTTGACATATTGATGGAAAATTGTTTTATAAACAAAAGCGCATCTTTTGGTACAAAAACATTCTTCACAATGTTTTTGTACAAGTATACAAAGTACAAGTCTCTACTCTTCATGTATGTTAAATAGAAAACTGAAATGTATCATTGCACACTAAAAGATTCTATGTCAGTAACTCTGACTATGAATCTCTAATAAAATTAAATAACCACATGTTTGATGATTGGTTTTGTGAGGTTTTGTAGCATCATTTTAGTGTATTCTTTTAAAAATTGCGATGGATAACGAAACAAGCAGTACCAGCGACGGAAGAGAAGTAAAAAATGAAGCTAAGTGGAAACGAAATATCGTGAGGAATGCCAGAGTCAAAGGCGAAGAGTACATTAATTACAAAGGTAGAGTTGTAGGACCAGGTATCAGTTGGCCCTGATTGCAGGTAAGATACGTTTTGCAGTCTATATAATAAACTAAGGTTTATTTCATCAGGATTTTTTTGATTTCAGATGTAAGCAGAAGTGTAGCAGAAGTCCGCTTGCAGAATCAAGGTGAAGAGATATTCGTTCATTTGAGAACATTGGAAACTAAGAACGAGCAGGATATTTTTTTACAATCATTGATTACCTGTAACAATGTACAAACCCATAAACCCAGAAAAGAAGGTGCTTCTGCGAGGGCTGCTCTTAATGTTTATTTTACATACGAGGTAATTGTGGGCGAAACCAGAGAAAAAGTATGTATAGAAGTAATTTAAGTCGCTCTATGGAATTAAAATAAGTCGTATTAGAAAGCTTCGTTGATTATTATTAATAGGTAAAACTCCGAAGGATCTTCGTAGGAAAAAATTAGGCACTAATGCAATCAGTGCTCATACCAGGCTATTCATAAGACAACTTCAATTTACGATTTGGTCGCCCTCAGATTGATTAGTGCTGTATTTGTGAAGAACTAAATTTCAAATTTTAAGTCCTCATCTTAGTGATGCAGCAAAAAGAAATGTTTCTGCTGAATTGATGATTTACAAGCGTAGATCAAAAAAAATTCTGCAATAAATTAAAAAGAGAAACTAACCAAGAAACAAAAGCCAAAGAATCACAGGTGCTAGCAATAGCTTTCGATTATATGCAAAATATACCGCTGTCTATGATTCCAGTAGAGGAAACCTTTTATTTGAGACAACTAACGGTGAATGTGTTGAGCATTTGTGGCGTTAAAAGCAATAAGTCAAATATTTATCTATATCACGAAGGGACCGCTAGAAAAAATCCGGATGAGGTTTGTTCCTTTGTATATAATTATTTAAACTCTGCTCCTTCTCAGTTTACGGAAGTCCACATTTACTCGGATAATTGCGGAGGTCAAAATAAGGACCATACATTTAACAGATTATTTTTAGCCTTTACCGACAGTGGTCTATTCAATCGAACTGAGCAATTCAAATTGTTTCATTAGAGGACACAACTACCTTCCTTGTGACAGGGATTTTTTAATAATCAAAAGAAAACTAAAAAGACATGGTAGGGTATACACCTTACACGAGATAACCGAACTTACTATTACTTCGAGTAATACGATAGATACGTTTACAGTCAAAGAAGTTAGCACAGAAGATATACTAGGTTTTTAACATTGGTGACCAACCTACTATAAAAAAACTTGCATTTCTGAGGAAACAAGAAGAAAACTTATTCCTGTTAAGGATAAGATATCTTTTGGCATAAGTTCTTTTATGCACTTTACCTATGAAACAGCTAAAAGTGTGATTGCTTGTAGGTCTTTTATTAATGGGTTCATGGAACAAACATATAAACTTTCTTAAGTTAACAATCAATCAATTGAATTTCCCACAATACTTTGTTATCCATACGGTAAAGTACCGCTTAAAAAAGTAAAGGTTTAAGATATTGGTAAGTTGTTACCTTATATACCTGATAGTGTAAGACAGTTTTATAATGAAATAATGGAATGGCCAAAAAATGATAGTCGTAATACTGGGGAAGGTGAACATGACATCCATTAGGCGGGAACACGACATTTTGAAGCAATAAAAAATGTTTGTATTTAAAACTTTAACTTAAAAATTGTATTTTTTAGGTTAATTATACATTTTTTTTTAACAAAATGAAGGTATTTTTGTGCCATCTTAGGAATATAAAATCAGGAAAAGGATCAGAATGCTATAATCTTTTCCGATTCACTTTCCGTTCTTAAAATTTTAAAATCAAACTCAAACACAACTAATGATATTATTTTTAGCATCCAACCAATACTTGAACAATTACAAGATCAGAATAAATATATAAAATTCTTCTGGGTCAAAGCACACGCAGGAATAACAAACAATGAAATTGCTGATCAAATTGCCAAAGAAAGCATAGTAATGGGGGAACAAATAAATTACGAATTAATTACAGGCGAACAAATAATCATAGCAAAACAGAGAATGATGTAGAAATGGTCCTATTTATGGCAAGAGTACAGCTTCACGAATCCAACACGTTACACCAGACTTGAAACCAAATTAAGGAGAAAACCTTGGTACAATGAGTACAATTACAGTAAAAAAAGTATAACTACTATTAGCAGAATGAAGTTTGGTCACGCATGTTATCCAGCACATTTATTTAAAATAAAAATACTTGAGAGTTATCTTTGCGAAGCCTGTAATAAAATCGGTGATCTCGACCACATCTTTTTTGATTGTTTAAAATATATAGCTCAATTTAATGAGCTTTTCAGTAAACTTTTAAAATCAAACATTGAAAGCCTATTTAATATACTGCATCTTCTTGCTTTAGAAAAAAAAGAAATGTACGATTGTTTGCTGTCTTTCGTCAGAACAACGAATATACAAATATAACCACCTTTGTTAATTCCTTATGTCTTTCCTTAATGTATGCATACCTATCTATCCGAGGCCTACCTTTTATCGTTTATAAAAATGCCCTGATCGGCCCCTGGGCGAGAAGAGTGTAATCCCTGTGTAATCCCTGTATCTGTTTTTAAAAATTTGTTTCTGGCTGTGTGGGTATTTACCCTAAGGCCAATAATAAAAAAAAGAATGTAAACAAAAAAGTTCTAAGTCGATCACATTTAAACATATATAACATATATGTACACCTATTATTTTGCACTGAGAAATATGAAACATTACATCTGAAAGTGTCAAAAACATTTTCAAATTTTTTGGTATTAATTTAGAAGACTAATACAGTTTTTTTCAGTTTCCTGAAAAAATGTTTTTCATGACTTAGAAGGTTTTTGTTGACACCGATTCAATTAATATTATGGACGTATCAACGATAAACTTAAACTGCCAAAATAGTATAAAAATATATACAATTTTAGAATTATTTCAAGAACAATAAATTATCTCACCTGTATAATTTTCATATATTAAAAGAGTTTTGAACGAATAGTCTGGATAGATTAAAGCAATTATTAAATGCGCTTACTGTTTTAAACTAACAAGTACACCATCATAACTGTTACCACCAAGTACAATTGCAATTACTTTATTGATACATTCCACCTAACACTTCGGGACATTTATTTGTCAAGTACACATTCATAAAAGATAATTTACGAGTATTTAATTATTTATTTAGTTGTACTAATAAAATAAATATCGCCAATAACCTTACTGATATGACCAACATAACGAGTATATACAAAACCTAAAAAGCATGAACTAGCCTTTAAACTTTTACATGCAGGTTCAGGTCCAGTTCAATCTTCACTGATTTGCTTGGGTTAGATTGTGAACTATGAGTATATCATATTTTGACACACTGTTTCCCTGGAATCTATCTCAGTTCTGTTGTTTTAGTTATTTTTTTTATTAACATGCATACTTCATGGATTCTTTTCGCTTATCTGTCCATTGTCTCCAATATGTAATAAAATTAAACTCCTAATCTACCCATCTTATCTTTGGCTTATAGTTTATATGTGTATAATTTCCAAAACGATCTATATTCTAAAGCTAAAGACATATATGTTCTACGTGCAAAATATAACAGATTAAACCAAAACTTTAGTTTTCTTACTGCATTTGTTAAACTTCAAAGTAAATTTTCTAAACACAGGTCAATAAAAAGCCAACAATTTAGAGAGGTGACCGTAGTATATTATATATATATATATATATATATATATATATATATAATATTATATATATATATATATATATATATATATATATAAATATATATATATATATATATATATATATATATATATATATATATATATATATATATATATATATATATATATATATATATATATATATATGTACGAAGTAACAAGAAGTCAAAAGACCTTATCTGAATGTCTTCTGAAGAACATGTAATTGATGGTACGTAGTCAGTTATTATAATACTGATATTAAGATATATCATATTATATATTGTGTAGTATATTGCAGTAAATATTACTTAAATGGTTGGTGTCTGTCTTATAATTGATAGATTCGGGGGTTTTATTAATGTGTACCATTTCAATGGTACACAATCACAAATGGGATTTAGGAAAGGACTGGGAACAGGAGATGCACTGTTTGCATTAAGTGTTGTTTCGCAAAGATGCTTAGATATTAATCAGGAAGTATATGCCTGTTTCATTGATTTTAAGAAGGCATTTGACAGAGTGCAGCATAATCGACTTAAAGCAATTTTATTAAATAAAAACATAGACAGTAGGGACATTAGAATCATCTGTAACCTTTATTGGAATCAAACAGCAAAAGTGAAAGTTAAAAACGAACTGACCAAGGATATCCAGATTCGTAGTGGGGTCCACCAAGGGTGTATTTTATTGTTATTCAATTTATACAGTGAAGCCATCTTAGAATTAGCGCTTGCCGAGATCAGTGAGGGCCTTATAATAAACGGTGAGCCACTTAATAAAATAAGATATGCTGACGACACCGTCCTTCTGGCAGGAACAGTAAAAGAACTGCAACACCTTGCTGAACAACTAAATATATATTGCAACTATTATGGATTAAAAATCACTTTGAAGAAAACCAAGTTCATGGTATTTACAAAAGCACAAAACATCAAAGTTAAGCTAGTACTAGATAATACAGAAATTAAACAAATATCTTCGTACAAATACCTTGGAGCATGGATCACAGAAGATACTAATCAGACAAAAGAAATAAGATGCCGCATTGAAATTGCGCGGTCAACTTTTAATAGAATGAGAAAACTTTTTTGTAATCGCGATATCAATATATCGCTCCGGATAAGAATGCTTCGATGTTATATTTTCTCTACCCTTTTGTATGGAGTTGAAGCTTGGACACCTAAAAAATCCAACATTAAAAACCTAGAAGCATTCGAAATGTGGTGTTACCGACGTATTTTGAAAACATCATGGATGGATCGCAAAACAAAGGAACAAGTTCTCGAACAACTAGGAAAACAATGCGAAGTTTTAAATTCCATAAAAATCAGGAAACTGGAATACTTGGGGCACATAATGAGGTGAAAAGTACGAACTACTAAGAAATATAATGCAGGGTTATGCTAAAATCAAAGGTAGAAGAAGCGTAGGAAGACGTAAAATCTCGTAAAATCTCGTGGCTACGCAATCTCCGTGAATGGTTTGGATGCAGTTCAATTGAACTATTCAGGCGAGTAACCAATAAAATTATAATTGCCAGAATGATTTCCAATCTCCGATAGGAGTGGAACTTGTAGAAGAAGAAGACCATTTCATTGAAAAGTGGATTTTTATACTTATAAACTATATTATTTTATAATTATCAAGATTTTTACATTATTAAAGTAAAAGTTATGTCCTGTCTTCAAGTGGTGGTCCACTAATGCACAAGAGTTTTTTCGTATGTTACAGTCACTTTTGTGTTGAGAGACACGTTGTTTAAGCCACTGTTGACTTTGTCCAATATAACAACTTTGACATTGACTGCAATTTATTCTGTAAATTATATTACTCATTAATGAATTTGGAATTTTAACTTTTATTTTTGAGAAGAACTTTGAATTTAGAAGTAGATTGTATTTAATTAATTTAATGTTCGGAAATGTTTTGAAAAGTGGGACAATTTGGTCTGTTAAATTTTTTATATAAGGTATTTTTTTAAAACTGGTTGTGGATTATTTATTAAAGATCTGTTGTAAACGCGAGTGTTATAAATAAGTTCTTTTAATATATGTTTTGGGTAGCCATTGTTTAAAAACATTTCAAAAAGTTTCTTTAAATTGACATCTAGGAAACTCCGATCACAAATTGTCGTTACACGATTTTTTATAGATACAATTGTGTTGAATTTTTGATTTCTTAAATGATTAGAATAATAATTTATAAATCTGCCGGATGCAGTATCTTTTTGATATCAATCTTATATGATCCTGTTGTCATTAGTTCTTATAACTTTGGTATTTAAAAAAAAGTATACTATTTTCATTTTCATACTCGACAGTGAATTGAATATTTTGATCGAGTGAATTAAATATCGTTTGTAATGTCTGAATATGGTTAAATGGTACACTGCGTAATACGTCATCAACAAATTTATAAATAAATGCTGGTAAAAACGGCAATTTTGAGATTCCAAGGTCTAATAAATGGTCTAGAATAATTGTTGCTAAAATAGGACTTGTAGGAGTGCCCATTGGTGTTCCAAATATTTGTTTATAGAATTTATCACATAAACAAAAATATGTGCTGTCAAATAAGAATTTTGTTAATGACAGGAAGTTTCTTCTTGATAAGGATGTGAATTGTTCTATTTTAGACCATTTTTCTTGCATGATTTCAATGATTAACTTTACTGGACTGTTAGTAAACAATGACACTACACCTAAAGAGATCAAAACATGCATGCATCTGGTAGCTGAATCCCATTTACAGCATTGACAAAAAAAATGTATCTTTTGTATTGAGACTTGGCTCATTTTTAAATGTTTGTGTAAGTATATTTTTCAAGAATTTAAATAGGTTGTAAGTTGTGGATTTTATAGTACTACCAATTTAACGTAATGGTATATTCGCTTTATGTATTTTTGGTAGGCCATATTATTTGGGTATGTCAGAATTGTAAATTTTTAGTTCTTTAGCTTGTTGTTCTGTGAGCTTATTTTCGTTCTTTAAAGTTCTTATTAATTTATTAGATGTAGTCTGGAGCGGAGGTGGTCGGATCATTGTTAAGTTGGGTGTATGTTGTATTATCTTGTTAAAGAGTATCATATATATATATATATATATATATATATATATATATATATATATATATATATATATAATAATAATGTTTATTTACTTCTCAATATACAATATAAAACAATGTTACAATATGTTAGTTTTATATAATACAATTACAAATTCAAAGTTAAATATTTTGTATAAACAAATAGTTGTTAGCAAATAAACAAAGATGAACTTTCCTGATGAACCAGAGGTTGTGCTCAGGGATTACACTCATTTACACTATTCAATATTTGTTCTACAGTATCATTAGGTTGATAATATATAATATTGTTACAAATATATATATATATATATATATATATATATATATATATATATAGTATATATATATATATATATATATATATCATGTAATGAGAACAGAAATACAATAAATTAATAAAGAAATATATTTATTTCAGACATGTGTATATACAACCAGATATACACAGTTAATTAATAAATTTATTTAAATAGGACATAATTTATAAATTATATACTGGATAATATTATTAAAAAATAATTATATGAGGGTATTTTTAAGAATTTAGCATAAGAATTAAGTTTAAGAAGTTTTTTTTAATTTTATTTAATATTAGATATGTTTAAATCAGCCATACACTGTAGTGTCAAAGTCAAAAAGTTATTTATTATATGGAATTTTAATTTAAAATAAAATTACATATGTAAACTAGTAAAAATATGTTTCATATAAATGTTTAAGTTACATATAATAGTGTAATTCTGATCTGAACAGCCTAAAGTCAAGTAAATTGTACATGTAGACCAGATAAAATTCTAGAAATGTCAATAGGACTATTTGCATAATACATCATAGACAAAACCATTCCATTTATTCCAGAATGTTCAGATAGAAAAACTAGAATGATTTGAACCTTATTTATTGCTAGATTATTCTGGAACCAAGAAAAGTATATATAAACCATGTAATTTGGAGCGGGAGTTCAGTTAGTTGCAGATTATGATTAGTTACAGTTAATTAATCAGTTAGAAGAAATTAAATCAGTTCATCAATCAGTTAGAGTCAATCAGTTGATCAATTAAGTGAGTTAGTTAGTAAAGTTAGAATTCAAGACTTTAGTTACAAGAAGTTACAGTCAATTATTAAGTGAATTAGTTTGAAGAATTTAATAATTCAATGATTATTAAGTCAGTTACATGTGATTATTAATTACAAAGAAGAGTTAACAGGAATTTATGAGGTTATGAAGAGATTATTAGCTAGAAGAAGGCATTGATTAAGTTAAATGAATTATTGTCTAATACAGTTGAGATTAATTATTAGTACAGTGATATAGTGACAGTATGAAGTTAATTCATTGAAGTAAGTATTCAATAATACAACCACAAGATCCAGTATTGTTCTGAAGCTATTTTCTTGTGGCATTGTAAATTAATTACTATTTATAACTGGGAATAAGCCACAATTAAAGTTAAAAATACGTTTATTGACGTTTCAATTTCCAATTCGGAAATCGTTCTCAAAATACAAACAGTAAATTAAACAAATTTTGTTTTTTGTTACATAGTGAAAAAATTCTTCTAATAATTTTATTTAATTTAATAATTTTATCTGACTCATTTATATTGACAATTCAGACATACATTATGCATTTTAAAGTAGACGACTTTAAAATAATATTGCCAATATTGTTGAGTTGCGCTCCTGGGACGACTTTACTTATAAGACAGTTCATTCGATTACATGAAATCAACTTTAACTTGAGAATATCCGTCAGAAAAAATCATAGCATGTAATTCGTCTTTAAAAAGACAAACACATGACATGATGACAGTAAAATTCTCCTGTTAGTGATTCCATAGTAAATTAAGAGGAAAAAAACAGGAAAAAACCTCATAATACTATCCCGACATTGTAAGAATTTGTTCGTGGATTTAGTTTACCTTCAACAAACATCAAAATTCTGATTTTATATGTTACGTTATTTAAAAAACATAAATGATGTATCCTATATATGTTACTGACTTACTAATACTGGTATTTTCTTATTAATATATTCCTCTTTCAATATTGGTAACCAGATCCTACTACATTCTGCCGAGGAATTTGCGACACAATTGGCCTCATTTAGCATAATTAGAGCCGCTTCTTTGATTTTTTTTTTACCATCCGTTTTTTTGGGACTATATTTGAATTATTCCATTGAACCCTATGTTTATTATCCCATGCGTGTTTACATATTTGAGATCTATCAAATTCTCTATTTTTAATATAAGATTGATGTTCACTTATTCTAACATTTAATGGCCTTGATGATTCACCTAAATAAAACTGATCGCATTCACAAGGTATTTTATAAATGCAATTCTTTGTCCTTTCTTGTTCATTGTTAGGTTTGGTTTTGGACAAAATAGATCTCAACGTGTTTGTTGTTTTGAATGTTGTTGAAATGTTGAATTTATTTCCTATCCTTTTAAGTTTGCATAATGTATGTCTGAATTGTCAATATAAATGAGTCAGATAAAATTAAATTGTTAGAAGAATTTTTTCACTATGTAACAAAAAACAAAATTTGTTTAATTTACTGTTTGTATTTTGAGAACGATTTCCGAATTGGAAATTGAAACGTCAATAAACGTATTTTCATCTTTAATTGTGGCTTATTCCCAGTTATAAATAGTAATTAATTCACAAGATCCAGTATATTTGAAAGTACATTATATGGAAATTACAAGGATTTAAATTTATCTATTTATATGGTGAGTGGAGATAATTAAGAAGAACCATATTAAAATTGTTGGATAACCAAGGCTGAGTAAGAAAATATCTAGTGGTGATATTAACTTTAATTTTGAAAAAACTTTAGGCGATCAGTAATAGAAAGGTAGCAAATTTTGTTATTAATTTAATAATTGTAAGAATTTCAAATTTTAGATAGATTGTTTTAAATTGATATTGCTTATATTAGATAGATATGTTTGTTTCATAATAGTTATAATAAAGATAATTTAAAAAAGTACTTACAAACTAATTCTTTGAGAACCGCGATAAAAACCCTATACTTACATAATTATATCATTCAAATTTACTCATAGCTCATACAGAAACAACACATCATAACAATTTATATATATATATATATATATATATATATATATATATATATATATATATTATATCAATGGTATTCCGGGTTTGACTCCGCGTTAAATGTTGTTGGTTTTGATAAAAACCATTTTGACGACGTTTCGGCAAGATCTCACTTGCCATTTTCAAGTCTCTCTGGATGGTCTGCTTCTTGTCGATGTTCGAGTGGAAGTGACGAACATCGACAAGAAGCAGACCATCCAGAGAGACTTGAAAATGGCAAGTGAGATCTTGCCGAAACGTCGTCAAAATGGTTTTTATCAAAACCAACAACATTTAACGCGGAGTCAAACCCGGAATACCATTGATATAACATACAGCTCCCGCGGAAATATCAAAACTAACATATATATATATATATATATATATATATATATATATATATATATATATATATATATACAAGGATTTCCACAGTTTTCACTGTATTCCTTCACTCAACCGTTTTCTCCAATTTTTCCTGTTTAGCCAGTCTCCTTCCTGTAGGTTTCTTCTTCTCATTGCTTCGTTTACTTTATGTCTGAAAGATCTTCCGGGTCTGCCTCTCTTTCTTCTTCCTATCGGGCTCCACTCTGTTATTCTATTTATCCACCGATTTTGGTCTGCTTTTCTGACATGTCCGTACCAGGTTAACCTCTTCTGTTCGATGTAGTCTATTATGTCGGAGTTCATTCCCATTCTCCTCTTAATCTCCATGTTATGTATTCCAAGTCTTCTTGTTACTCTGCAGCTTCTCCTTAGGAAATCCATCTCTGTTGCTCTTATTTTGTTTGTGGTTTTCTTATTTATTGTCCAATTTTCACACCCATAAGTGAGTATACTTCTTTTCATGGTATTATATATTTTTTTCTTTGTTTTCATGCTGATGTTTTTATCCTATAGTACTGGGTTTAATTTTCCTATGCAGTCTTTTGTTTTCCCTAGTCTATTTTTTATATTTTCCTCCATTGTTCCTTTGTTTGATATTATGAAACCTAAATACTTATACTTGTCTGTTCCTTTGATTTGTTTACCTTCGTCTATTTCCAGCTGTTTTAGTTCTGTATTCTCCGTTGTTAGGTATTTAGTTTTCTTTAGGTTTATTTTCATTCCATTCTTTGTATATTCCTGCTCCAGTTTTCATATCATAAAACTGAGGTTATACTCGTCTTGTGCAATCACTATTTAGTCGTCAGCAAAACTTAGCGTATATAGATATTCGTTTCTTACTGGTATACCCATTCCTTCGCACTTTCTTTTCCATGGTTTCAGGGTTTTTTCCAGGAATATTTTAAACTGGGTGGGGGATGTGGAGCAACCCTGTAGTAGTCCCTTTGTCGTCTTAAATGGACTGCATATTCTATTGCCCGTTTTGATAGCTCCTTCGTTATTCTTGTACAGTGCTTTTACCGCGTTTATTAATCTTCGTAAAACTTCGATGTCTTCCATTGCTTCCCATAGCATGGTTCTAGGTATTGACTCATATGCCTTCTTAAGATCAACAAAAGCCAGATGGACGGATCTATTTTTGGCCATTCTTTTTTCTATTAGTTGTTCGACCGTGTAAACGTGATGTAAGCATGCTGATTCCCTAATAGTGTTCGCAGTTTTTTCTATTTCCTCTCTTGTATATTGATGTTATATATGCTTGGGTCCATTCTGCCGGTAAGTCTTCTCCATTCAGTGCTCTCTCAAACATTTTGTGTATCATACGGAATAACTTTTCCGATCCGATTTTTTATCAATTCATTTGGTATTCCGCCAGGACCTTCAGGTTTTTTGTTCTTTAGCGTTTTGATCATTCTTTTTACCTCAGCTAGGCTTAATTCGATTTCGTCATGTATGTAAATTTCTATTCCGTCTATTTCCGATTCTTTAAATTCGGGGCGGTCTTCGGTTAGCATTTTTTTATAGTATTCTTGCCATTCGTTTTCTTTGATTTGACCGATCTTGATTTTCTCTGTCTTATTTCTTTGGAGCGACTTTTTAAGTTCAGTATATCCAGTAAGTAAATATATATCCAGTAAGTCAGCTTTCAAAAGTTTCTGGCACTACTATTTTCGCAAAAACTATACTTTTCTTTCAACGTTTAAAAAAACACACACTTGTCGATTTGATCTTTCCTCAATCCCTTCCATAATTTTCTGTTGACCAATCAACATCCTCGACTCACATTCTTCAAACACCAACACTTTCCAATTCCCAAAATTTTGTATAAAAATATGAATATCAATACAATAACGTTTTTTGTTTTAGTTTTATAACCAGAAAAAAGAATAGCATCTTAACAGAAAAAGATGAAATAATCTCCTGGAGACGTAGGTATCTACGCGAAATCAAAAAGTTGAGAGAGGAAGGGCAGAAGATTTATTATCTAGACGAAACCTGGGTAAATGCAGGTCAAACTACCAGCAAAATATGGGTGGATGAAAATGTTAAAAATCCCAGGCAAGCCTTTTTGAAGGGTCTGTCAACTGGGTTAAAATCTCCCTCTGGTGAAGGTAAACGTCTAATTATATTACATATTGGATCAGAGGATGGATTTGTAGCAAATAATGGTTTGTTGGTCTTTGAATCAAAAGAGGATGGCGATTACCATGCAGGTATGACTGCTGAGGTGTTCGAAAACTGGTTCAGAAATATTTTGCCATAATTAGCCAAAAACTCTGTAATAGTTATGGACAACGCTTCGTACCACAGTAGACGTATTAATAAATCCCCTACATCAGCTACAAAAAAGGCGGAAATACAAGCATGGTTGCATAGACACGGCATAGCCTTTACGGAAGATATAGTTAAAGCCGAATTGCTAACATTAGTAAAGATTATTACAGACGAAATGGCTGCAAGAAAAGCACATTATGTTTTACGTTTGCCACCTTACCATTGTGAGTTTAACCCAATTGAGTTGATCTGGGCCCAAATCAACGGAGAAGTGGCAAGAAACAACACATCTTTTAAAATTGCTGATGTCAAACAGTGTTTTTATGAAGCAGTGCAAAATGTAACAGCACATAATTGGCAGAAGGCAATTGAGCACGTTAAAAAAGAGGAATCAAAAATGTGGGAAACTAATAGAATAATGGAAATCACCGTCGAACCATTAATTATTAATCTTAATGATGATTTCGAAGCTTCCACTTCCGACAGCGAATTCTTCTTCTTTTTGTACCACTCCTATCGGAGATTGGAAATCATCAAGGCTATTCTGACCTTGTTTACGTCTAACCTAAAGAGTTCATTAGTGGTGCAGCCAAACCACTCTCTCAAATTCCGCAACCATGACATTCTTCTACGGCCTGGATTCCGTTTTCCTTCTATTTTTCCCTGCATTATATTTTGAAGTAATGCGTAATTATGTCCTCTCATCAGGTGTTCAAAATATTCAAGTTTTCTTCGCTTTAGCGTTAACAAAATCTCTGGGTCTTTTCCTATTCTTCGTATTACATCACAATTTGTTATTCTTTCAACCCAACTAATCTTCAGCATTCGACGGTAGCACCACATCTCGAAACTTTCAATATTTTTCATGTTGTTCTGTTTGAGAGTCCAGGCCTCTACACCGTATAATAGCGTGTTAAATACATAGCCTCTCAGCATTCTTAATCGTAGAGGGATGCTTATATTTCTGTTGCAGAAGAATTTTCTCATCTTTATGAAGGTGGCCCTGGCAATTTCGATACGTCTTTTTATTTCACTGTTTTGGTCTCCAGTTTTGTTTATTAAAGTTCCCAAGTATTTGTAACTTGATACTTTTTCAACTTGAGTGCCGTTTATACTAATATACGCTGGTTGTGTCATGTTTTTACTGAAGACCATATACTTGGTTTTTTTAATATTGATATTTATACCATAATTGTTGCTAGCAATATTTATGTCTGTAAGTAATCTTTGTAATTCTTCTACTGTTCTTGCAACTAGAACAGTGTCGTCGGCGTATCGAATATTATTTACAATCTCTCCATTAATTACGATTCTTCCGTTTGCTTGTAAAAGGGCTTCCTGACAGATGCTTTCACTATATACATTAAATAACAGAGGTGACAAAATGCAACCCTGTCGTACTCCTCTACGTATTTCTATTGCTTGTGATGTTTCAGTTTCTATTTTGATGTTAGCTTTCTGATTCCAATATAGATTGAGAATTATTCGCAGATCTTTATTATCTATGTCCTTCCTTTCAAGAATCTCTCCAAGCTTATCATGGCGTACTCTGTCAAACGATTTTCAAAATCGATAAAACACGTATGTACCTCCTGATTAACGTCTAGGCATCTTTGTGTAAGAACATTCAAACCGAAGAGAGCTTCTCGAGCACCAAGCCCTTTTCTGAACCCCATCTGTGTATTACTAATATCTGACTCCAACTTTTGATAAACTCGGTTGTGGATGATTTTTAGAAATATCTTTAGTAGGTGGCTCATTAAAGATATTGTTCGATGTTCTGAACATTCTTTAGCATTAGATTTCTTTGGCAGTGTAACGAATGTAGACAACAGCCACTCTTGAGGTATAATGCCAGTATTGTATATTGTATTAAATAAGTGCAATATTACACCTATTGATTCATCATTCAAGAGCTTTAGCAATTCCGTAGGAACCTCATCCGGTTCATTTGCCTTCCCAGTTTTGGAATTTTTAAGTGCCATTTCTACTTCACATTTTAGAATTTCAGGTCCCGTTTCGGCATTTATCAAAACAATGTTATTTCTGTTGTTCTCAAATAATTCTCTTATGTATTCACTCCATCTATTAATTTTCTCTGTTAAATCTATAATAATCTTTCCATCTTTGTTCTTAAGCAAACTTATTTGACGTCTTCTTTGGGTTCCTCTAATTTCTCTTACTTTTTTATGTATATTGAACGTGTCATACTTTTTTTCATAGTTTTCCATTTCTACACATTGTTCTGTAATCCATGATTATTTGCTATTTCTTATTCCTTGCTTTATGTTCTTATCAACCTCTTTGTATTTTTCTGCATTGTTCTTCGTTTTACGTCTTTCATCCATTAGTTCTAGAATGTCTGGTGTCATCCACACCTTATATTTCTTTGCAGATTTGGTTAGGTGTTTCTTTCCAGTAGTTCTTATTATAGTATTTATATACTTACGTTTTTCATCTATGTTGTCTGTTCTGCGGATTTGGCTTTCTGCTACACTGAGGCTGGTGTTTTTTTCTTCTCGCACTGTTTGTCGTAGATGTTAATTTTTAAGCTGGTTTAAGTCTAATGCTGGAATGATGGCTTCTCTTATTTTCTTTGGTCTAGCTTTATGACAGATACTACTGGATTATGATCCGAACCGATATCAGCTCCAGGGAAAGTTTTAGTAGATTTTACGCCATTACGGTATCTTTTTGTCACCAATATGTAATCTATTTGGTTTCTGACCACTTTTTCTTGTGTATGTTGAGGTTACGTCCACGTTCACGAATTTATTCGATAGCCAATAAATTCCTTAAAATCGCAATCAATTGAGAACAAACACTCTTGTTACTCACAGATAATTGTGTTATATTAACAGATAATTGATAATTGTAACAGATAATTGTGTTATATCTGTAATGTCGCATGACTCATCCAATGCCAAAGCAAAATATTTAATGACAGCTAAGACTTGTTTTAACGTTTTGTATGTTTTATCTGTCAATACCTGTGTATTCCTTGTGATTAAAGTAGTAGCTATTGAAATACGCTCGAAAAATCGACAACATCCTTTTTATTTTCAAATAATAGGTACAAATCAACAGGTACTGCTCCAACTTGGTTTGGCAAAGTAAAACAATATACATCTGTCTATTAAGGTTGAAACTGCCTCTTTTCCGATTCAATTTTTCTTTTTTTCTTATCGATATTGATATGAATGTAAAATATAAACACCGTTAGACCTATACAGACAAAAACACTTAAAAGTATTAACTAGAACACAATACCAAGAATAAAAATGTAAAGATAATATTTGTAATTCAACGGCTGTCCGCAAAAAACAAGCTCATATATATATATATTTATATATATATATATATATATTATATATATATATATATATATATATATATATATATATATATATATCGGAAAAAGGAGTACGACCGTCAATCCAATATATATAGAAGGATCACTCAGACGAGTGGTGGGTTCTTATATCGGTCTCTAGGTGGAGAAATAAAAGACAAAGTTGATAGGCTACTTTATCTATTTTGAAGACGTTTCGCTTTCGAGTTTTGAAAGCATCATCAGTTCATCTAAAAAATTTTACAATATGAGAACCACACAATCATGGAAACGATGTTAATTGTTACCTTAAAAAGATATGTAGCAGTCAATGTTATTAACAAACATGTGAATGAAACTAAGTAAATGGACATAATACGCTGATCTTGTATAAACAGTTATGCAACTAACAACATATATGAACTTGTAAAAAATTAGCACAGCAAATGACCATGTGGTCTAAAATAAATTCAATGTTATTTAATGTTAATAAGTGAGTCAGAACCAAGAAAATCATAAATAACTTCCAACTATTTAATGGATATTAAGCTTTGATTTTAACTTTAGGTAGCATTATAAGTGATATTAATAAAATTTTAAAAAGTAGTAAAAATGAAGTTACCAATCAAAGCCCTATGAATGTCGCCGAGAAAATGGCGTTTAATGAAACAGGAACGAACTAAACCGCAAAAAGACAGCCAACCTTGAGGTCAAAAATACTTTTGACAGATCAACAAGGTCTAAATACCAACCCAAATTTTGGGCGGTTAATTTAAGTTTAAATGAGTTTGGATGACTACCCGGTTGCAAAGGACAACACAGTGAAAAAAGTTGGTAGTGTAAAAACAACTCCCCTCACTAATCAGCCCAAATTTACAAACAGGAGATTTTCATTTAACCTCATAAGTATGTAATGACGTTAATCATTATGGCTAGTTAAACAGCCACAGGTGGTTAACGATTTGATAATTTCCAAACAGCCCAAGGTTCAATATACTTGGAACTGTGATTTGCAAAGGATTCTATGAATCAATTACAATATTTGTATTATTTTAGTATAAAATTGGTAACACTAATTAAAGTAATTAGTGTATTGAAATGCAATGTAGGTTGCATATGTAATAGTAAAATAAAGTAAAGACTATTAAGTTATTTTATTGATATATTTATTTATTTTTTTTTTATTTCTATTTATGTATATAAATTATTTTATGAAAAATGGAAAAAGGTTCAACTAGTACACCTAATATGACAGTAATGTAATGAAAAGATCAAGTAGCCTAATTCTGCAAAATTAAAGCATGATATATTTGGCTCAAGTTACTTATGTCAGTTCTCTTATTCAACGCATTAGGGTGTTTTAATATTGAACACATTTCCAAAAACTGTCTTTTAGCTAGATTGCGTTTAGTGGCAAGGATCTTAACTTCATTGAAATCCACTTCATGTTTTGTATTTATCGCATGTTGTGCTAGGGCACAAGTGTGTTTCGATAAATTAATGTCGCTACGATGTGAAGTGAGACGACCTTTTAATGATCTACCAGATTGACCAATGTAACATAAATCGCAATTAGCGCATGGAATTTTATAAATTTTGTTCACTTGTTCCAAAGTGGACAAGGGTGTTTTTAGTTTTAGAGAACAAATTTCTAACAGTTTTGGCATTCTTAACAGCAATTTTAACAGGTATATTATTTTGTTTATACAATTTAATAAGCTTCTCAGTAACTTGAGGGAAATAAGGTAAGGAAGAATAATGTGTGATAGTATTCTCAAGAACGGTATTATGCAGAACAGTGCTATTTATAGAATTATTAGAGATGTTTCTAAGTTGGTCACCATCGGGTATGTCATAAGTTGAGGATCCATAACTATGTGAATAAAGGTATTTATTGATGATAGAGGAAGGATATGAATTCTCTATTAGAATATTTCTCAATAACTTAAAGGATTCCCTTCGGTTAATTGGATGTGTCAATTTATTTAATCTGTAGCTCAAAGCTTTTATAAGGTTTAGTTTGTATTTCATGGGATGACAGGAATGGTAGTTAAGGAACCTATTAGAGGCCATTGATTTCCTATACCAACTTGTGGTTAGGGTTTTGTCTCCCATTCTGATGACACGCATGTCAAGGAAGGGTATACTATTGGTGGTAGTGTCCTCAAGTTCAACAGTGAACTGTAAATGAGGATCAAACTCATTAAAGTGGGATAGGGTACCCTGAACCTTGTCAGGTGGTAGGGCTAATAATAAATCATCCACATACCTTTTAATAAAAGGGATTTGAAAATCCAAAAGACCCAAACGGTCAGAAACCAAATCATCCAATACGAAGTTAACTAGGATGGGAGAGATTGAGGAACCCATAGGTGTACCAAATGTTTGAAGGTAAAATTTGTCATCAAAGACCAAAAAATTAGTGTCAAACACAAGTTGCAACAGTTCTGTAAATATATCCCAAGACACCGGGCAGTTAGGTTTAATAGAATTCCAATGGTTTTTTAAGGAAGTGATTACACTGGACAGAGGTAAGTTAGTGAAAAGAGATTTCACATCAAAACTTACTAAAATGTAACCTTGAGGTAGTTGAAAATTGTTAATAAATTCACTAAAGTTGAAAGAATGAACAATATTAAAGTCATTGTTGTAATTATATGATTAAGATAAGATGTCTGTTAGAAATTTAGCTATTTTTATATTAGGTGAATTAATAGATGACACAATAGGTCTCATGCTCAACGTAGGTTTATGTATTTTTGGTAAACAATAGAATCTTGGAGCATATCCATCATAATTATGTAAAGATTTAGCTAAAGGTTGATCTATGATCTTAATATTTTTTAAATGTGTTATAAATTTATTTATTTTATTTGTGAATTTAGAACAAGGATTAGAAGAAAGTGGTTGATAGTATCTATCATTATCTAACAGTGATTTACTCAAACTGAAATATTGATCTTTGTCCATAAGGACAGTAGCATTACCTTTGTCACTCGTAAGAACGAGAAGATTAGGGTGGGTTTTTTAAAACGATACCGTCTCCCTGTAAATCTTATCTAACTCTGATAAGGGTTGCCTAGGGCGTTTAGTGAAATTCAACAAGATGTTGTTAGAAGAAGACCTAAGAGATAGAAGGTCGGAATTGTCCGCATGAGACAAAATATTCTCAACATCTGCTAAGATTCTACTAATTGAGTAGTCCTTGAACGAAGGTTGAAGGCCAAATTTAGGACCCAAAGATAACAGCTTCAGTATGTCAGGAGGAACCTCAATATTAGATAAATTCTTAATCCACTTAGGATTAAATGGGATTTTCTTGAAATCAGGTGTGTCTAAGTTATTAAGTTTATTTTTAAGTTTTATCATGGATTTATTATAAATGTAATTAAATTTTTTATGTAGAGAAGCCTCAAAGTGTCCAACAAATTGTCAGGTAGGTGACTATCCAGAAACGAAGTAACAATATTTATTTGAAAAGTTAAAGATTTAATATCTGTGTGAACCTTAGAAATATGGAAATTAAGCAATCGCACCCTCACCTGTCTATTTAAAGCTTGGCTTCTACGGTACAGTCCGTTATCTGTGGAACTAGATGTCGATGTAAGGATGTTGGAAGTGGTGTCAACAATGAAACGTGGGATTTTCTTAGTTCTCTTACACTCAAAAAGGAAGGTTCTTCTGGCTTCGGCTGTTGCTAACTTTTCTGTAAGGCTTGTCCATCTCTTCAGCTTCTTCACTGCTAGGTCTCCATAAATGCGTCTGGTGGTAGCATAGAACCCCTCTGAAACAGAAAGCATCGGAAAAAGGAGTACGACCGTCAATCCAATATATATAGAAGGATCACTCAGACGAGTGGTGGGTTCTTATATCGGTCTCTAGGTGGAGAAATAAAAGACAATGTTGATAGGCTACTTTATCTATTTTGAAGACGTTTCGCTTTCGAGTTTTGAAAGCATCATCAGTTCATCTAAAAAATTTTACAATATGAGAACCACACAATCATGGAAACGATGTTAATTGTTACCTTAAAAAGATATGTAGCAGTCAATGTTATTAACAAACATGTGAATGAAACTAAGTAAATGGACATACTACGCTGATCTTGTATAAACAGTTAAGCAACTAACAACATATATGAACTTGTAAAAAATTAGCACAGCAAATGACCATGTGGTCTAAAATAAATTCAATGTTATTTAATGTTAATAAGTGAGTAAGAACCAAGAAAATCATAAATAACTTCCAACTATTTAATGGATATTAAGCTTTGATTTTAACTTTAGGTAGCATTATAAGTGATATTAATAAAATTTTAAAAAGTAGTAAAAATGAAGTTACCGATCAAAGCCCTATGAATGTCGCCGAGAAAATGGCGTTTAATGAAACAGGAACGAACTAAACCGCAAAAAGACAGCCAACCTTGAGGTCAAAAATACTTTTGACAGATCAACAAATTTGTTCTCTAAAACTAAAACACCCTTGTCCACTTTGGAACAAGTGAACACAATTTATAAAATTCCATGCGCTAATTGCGATTTATGTTACATTGGTCAATCTGGTAGATCATTAAAAAGGTCGTCTCACTTCACATCGTAGCGACATTAATTTATCGAAACACACTTGTGCCCTAGCACAACATGCGATAAATACAAAACATGAAGTGGATTTCAATGAAGTTAAGATCCTTGCCACTGAACGCAATCTAGCTAAAAGACAGTTTTTGGAAATGTGTTCAATATTAAAACACCCTAATGCGTTGAATAAGAGAACTGACATAAGTAACTTGAGCCAAATATACCATGCTTTAATTTTGCAGAATTAGGCTACTTGATCTTTTCATTACATTACTGTCATATTAGGTGTACTAGTTAAACCTTTTTCCATTTTTCATAAAATAATTTATATACATAAGTAGAAATAAAATAAAATAAATAAATATATCAATAAAATAACTTAATAGTCTTTACTTTATTTTACTATTACATATGCAACCTACATTGCATTTCAATACACTAATTACTTTAATAAGTGTTACCAATTTTATACTAAAATAATACAAATATTGTAATTGATTCATAGAATCCTTTGCAAATCACAGTTCCAAGTATATTGAACCTTGGGCTGTTTGGAAATTATCAAATCGTTAACCACCTGTGGCTGTTTAACTAGCCATAATGATTAACGTCATTACATACTTATGAGGTTGAATGAAAATCTCCTGTTTGTAAATTTGGGCTGATTAGTGAGGGGAGTTGTTTTTACACTACCAACTTTTTTCACTGTGTTGTCCTTTGTACTAGTTGAACCTTTTTCCATTTTTCATAAAATAATTTATATACATAAATAGTAATAAAATAAAATAAATAAATATATCAATAAAATAACTTAATAGTCTTTACTTTATTTTACTATTACATATGCAACCTACATTGCATTTCAATACACTAATTACTTTAATTAGTGTTACCAATTTTATACTAAAATAATACAAATATTGTAATTGATTCATAGAATCCTTTGCAAATCACAGTTCCAAGTATATTGAACCTTGGGCTGTTTGGAAATTATCAAATCGTTAACCACCTGTGGCTGTTTAACTAGCCATAATGATTAACGTCATTACATACTTATGAGGTTGAATGAAAATCTCCTGTTTGTAAATTTGGGCTGATTAGTGAGGGGAGTTGTTTTGACACTACCAACTTTTTTCACTGTGTTGTCCTTTGCAACCGGGTAGTCATCCAAACTCATTTAAACTTAAATTAACCGCCCAAAATTTGGGTTGGTATTTACACCTTGTTGATCTGTCAAAAGTATTTTTGACCTCAAGGTTGGCTGTCTTTTTGCGGTTTAGTTCGTTCCTGTTTCATTAAACGCCATTTTCTCGGCGACATTCATAGGGCTTTGATCGGTAACTTCATTTTTACTACTTTTTAAAATTTTATTAATATCACTTATAATGCTACCTAAAGTTAAAATCAAAGCTTAATATCCATTAAATAGTTGGAAGTTATTTATGATTTTCTTGGTTCTTACTCACTTATTAACATTAAATAACATTGAATTTATTTTAGACCACATGGTCATTTGCTGTGCTAATTTTTGTTCATATATGTTGTTAGTTGCTTAACTGTTTATACAAGATCAGCGTATTATGTCCATTTACTTAGTTTCATTCACATGTTTGTTAATAACATTGACTGCTACATATCTTTTTAAGGTAACAATTAACATCGTTTCCATGATTGTGTGGTTCTCATATTGTAAAATTTTTTTAGATGAACTGATGATGCTTTCAAAACTCGAAAGCGAAACGTCTTCAAAATAGATAAAGTAGCCTATCAACTTTGTCTTTTATTTCTCCACCTAGAGACCGATATAAGAACCCACCACTCGTCTGAGTGATCCTTCTATATATATATATATATATATATATATATATATATATATATATATATATATATATATATAAATAAATATATATATATTATATATATATATATTTATACATGTTGATAACAACTTGTTAGCTGTTATCAACAGGTCCTCGTAGACACTTCATCTCAGGACCATTTTACTTATGTAGAGTCATACGCCGCCATGTTACCTATCCAACGGTAACTTAAACATCACAAATTATAACTATTAATATTGTAAAACAACTACAAATTTAAAACATTTAAAGGGTTTTATACGCGCCATTTAAAGGTATAAGCGCCAACGGCAGATAAAGATGAGGCAACCAGCGAAAAATTCTACGAACAACTGGGAAGCCTGATGAAAATGACAAAAAATCATGAAGTAACAATAGTGATGGGAGATTTCAATGCAAAGGTTGGCAGAGGCAAGGTGAATGAGATCGTGGGAAACTTCGGCCTAGGGGAGAGAAACGACAGAGGTGATAGACTTATATGCTTCTGCAAGGAATATAACCTGCTGTTAAGTAATACACTCTTCAAGCTCCCCAAACGTCGACTTTACACATGGAAATCCCCCGCTGACTCACCTGACAACATCATTAGAAATCAGATAGATTATCTAGCAGTACCAACAAGATAAAAAAACATGATAAAATCATCAAAAACGTACCCAGGTGCCGATGTTCATACGGACCACAATGTGTTGGTATGCAGAATGGTCATGAGAGTAAAACGGCTCGAGAAAAGATCTAATTTAAACACAATCGATATTAAAAAACTCACTAACCCAGAAACCGAAATAAAAGTACGAGAACAACTAGGAAAGAAAATAAAGGACATTAACGAGAACACGTCGGACATAATAGAGAGATGGGATAAATCGAGGGAAGCAATCCAAACAACATGCGCGACTCTATTAAAGCGTGACCGACGAAAAAAGAAAGAATGGATGTCTGATGAGATAATGGATATGATGGATGAAAGACGTAAATTCAAGAATAAAAATGCAGAAAAATACCAGCAGATCCACAAAACCATAAGAACGAAAATTCGAGAAGCCAAAGAAAAATGTTTTCCAACGAATGCAGGGAAATAGAACAATACGAACGAAAATACGACAGTTACAATATGCACAAAAAAATAAAATCGATGACAAACAAGAGGAAATTCAATAAGTCACCCAACAGCATAAAATATAGCGATGGAAATCTTATCTCGGAGCCATCAACGATCTTAAAAACATGGAAATCATACATAGAAAAATTATTTGCATCCAACAGGACTGGTGATCACCTATATGGAGAAGGAGAAACAGGACCTTCAATTCTTTAATCGGAGATAGAAGATGCCATTGCAGCACTAAAAAACAATAAGTCAGCAGGTCCGGACAATGTACCCTGCGAAATATTAAAGATCCTATGTAAATCAGACAAACAGTTCCTTGATAATCTAGTTGTACTTTTTAACAACATATATAATAGCGGTAAAATCCCGGAGAACTGGCTACAGTCAACATTTATTACAATCCCGAAGAAACCAAATGCCCAGATTTGTGATGACTACCGGCTTATAAGCTTGATCAATCATGTCACTAAACCGTTCACTAAGATCATTCACAGAAGAATATATGATAAATGTGAGTCAAATATTGATAGATGGCAGTTTGGTTTTCGGAAAGCACTTGGAACTAGAGAAGCAATTTTCGCTCTCCAGGTGCTTATACAACGGTGTAGAGACGTTGATAAAGACGTGTATCTGTGCTTTGTAGATTTTAGAAAAGCATTTGACAATGTCAATCATGAACAATTGATAGGTATTCTGCGAAAGACAGGTATTGACGACAAGGACATTCGAATTGTGGCAAACCTATACTGGGGTCAAACAGCAAGAGCAAAAATTGGCAACGAACTCACTGAAAGCGTGCAGATCAAAAGAGGTGTCCGTCAGGGTGTATATTATCCCCACTCCTATTCAATATGTATTCCGAGGAAATATTTAACAAATGTATGGAAAATGCAAATGAGGGCATTAAAATAAACGGCGAGTTAACGAACAATATAAGATACGCCGACGACACGGTGATCCTTGCCAGTACCATAGACGAATTACAACAAGTAATGGAAAGACTTTATTCAGTTAGTGAGGAATACGGCCTGAGCCTCAACTTCAAGAAGACAAAGTGGATGCTGATAAGCAAAAAGCAACAACCTGCTCGACAATTACGGATAAGTAACATATTAATTGACCATGTAGAGTCTTATGTGTACCTTGGCACCAACGTAAATGCAAAATGGGAACAGACCATAGAAATTAAGGCGAGAATAGAACGATCTAGAGCAGCATTTAGCAATATGAAAAAGCTCCTCATAAGCAAGGATTTGTCTCTTCCCCTAAAACTACGTATAGTTAAATGCTACATTTTTCCGATCTTGCTGTATGGCGTGGAGGCCTGGACGCTGACGGAGACGCTAACGAGCAAACTAGAAGCATTCGAAATGTGGGTGTACCGACGCATTCTTCGTATATCCTGAACCGAACATGTCACCAACATAGAGGTACTCCAAAGAATCGGAAAGGAGAAAGAAATCGTGAATACAATTAAACAAAGAAAGCTTAAATATCTAGGCCACATATTCAGACACGATAAGTACCGTCTACTACAATTGATTGTCCAGGGAAAAATAGACAGTAAGCGAGAGCCAGGCAGGAGAAGGCACTCGTGGCTCCAAAATCTGCGGAAGTGGTTCGGGCTCACATCGGTCGAACTATTCAGAAGCGCCGCAAACAAGATCAAAATTGCCATGTTAATAGCCAACGTTCGCAACGGACAGGGCACTTGAAGAAGAAGAATAAAGGATTTTGACCCATATATTTTGGTGGCTACTAGCATGTACAACCGTTTCCACTGATGATGGATTTATCAATCCGAAAACGTTTTGCAATGTGTTTGTGATAGCCCGTTTGGGGCATTTTTTATATACCTTTTAGAAAGGATTTTAAACAATTTTTTGTGATATATGGTATACATCCAGCTACAGGAACTTAGTTTTCTAGTGGAATTTTAAAATTTTATGTCTTCAACATATTTATAATAAATTAGCTAACCCGGCCGACATTGTACTGCATCAATAGATAAGAAAAGGTCAATTTTTGCATACAATAAACTTAAAACAAACAAAGGGAATTCGTAATTAATCAAAAAAAATTGCTCGATATGAATGAGGTTTTATTATTACTTTTAATTAAGTACATATGATGTTAGAAGTGTAAAATTTTCAATCTGGAACTTCCTTATTGTCTAATGAATATAACATATTTACTTACCTACATTTAAAACAACACTGTCAATAAAAATTTATTATATTTTCAATCACGCAGATATCATAAGGTTGCATAATCAATTGTCATGTCACAACGATTAAGCCCAAAGAAAATATAATTTGCAGAACGATTTAGTATAAACTTACCGTAACATAAGTTTTATTTTAAAAGTCGTTTACAATACAAATTATTATACTCCATTTTCCTATAATACTCCATTTTTTTTTAATTTGAACTTAAGACTTTTGCGAAGCTTACCATATTCAAATTTCATTTGCTTTTTATTTGCATCATATTTTTTGCTTTAATCTATGTTTTGTTAACAGTTCAATAGGCAGAGAAAATTAAATAAAAATAAACAAATTTTTATTTAGAGAATAGAGGAATATCTCTGATATTGCTCAAGCTTCAACTAGCCTTGCTTAAAATTGCGATTTTATGTCTAATTTAACTGAAGAAGGTATTAGCGATGATGATAGCATAAAAGACCCTGATTACATAGACGATTATGAAGAAAATAGTAACAGAAGTAACAATAGTTACAATACACACTAGCAACTATTTGGGAGACACTAATAGTGAATTAAAAAAAGATCATTAATTACAAGATGTTTAACCTTGACTAAAATAAAACAAAAAATTTTGTTTAAAATCCTTTATATAAGGTATATAAAAATGCCCCAAACGGGCTATCACAAACACATTGCAAAACGTTTTCGGATTAAACAATCCATCATCAGTGCAAACGGTTGTACATGCTAGTAGCCGTTTGCACTGATGATGGAATGGAGAAAACTGGGCAGTCTACAACAACATGTTTCATCGAAAGTTTAACGTTACACTGCTCACATTTTGGTTCGGATTCTTTAGTAATTAAGAACTTGTGCGTGGCGCTGGTATGACCTAATCTAAGACTAGTTATTGTCACTTGACCCTTCTTTTAGTTGGGAAACATCTCCATGGTGTTATGTCCGGTATAATATTCCAAAGATTGGACACTGAAAATTCCCACCGGTTTTGCCACTCACTTAGGATCCGCAATTTGATAACACTTGAAACATCACTAGCTATCACTTATTTCACAATAATAGAGTCAGCTGAATTGACGGCTTCACGCGCACACTTATCTGCTTCTTCATTACCTCTAATACCATTATGTGATGGGATCCAAATAAAGATTACCTCCTTATTAAAATTTTCTATCTCTATCAGATTTTGGTTTATTTTTTCAAGAATATGATTCTCTGGATATATTATTCCTATAGATTGTAGTGAGTTTAGTGAATCAGTCAAAATTATATATGTTCGATTTGGTGAGGATATAATATATGTGAGTGCCTCGTACATGACATATAATTTTGCATTAAGAGTACTATAGTGTATTGGCAACTTATATTTTTGACACATATTAGAGGATATAACTGCTGCTCCCACACCATCTGTTGATTTTGAAGCATCTGTATAGATTTGAGAGAAATTTGTATACTGTAATAATAAGTTTTGCGGATTTTGATGTATTATACTATGGTTAGTAGTGTGTTTGTCCAATGATGTTAGAGTAGTTATTATTTTAGGTACTCCCAAAGTCCATGGTGAAGCAGGTTCAAAACTAATGAGAAAGCAAAGGAGGTAAGGTGGTGTTCAGAGATGAGAGATCCATTTTGATTCGGTGGTAGAAAGGTTTATGTAGACGTGGTTTATTGGAAAAACATGTTGATAATCGGTTAAGGTGATCATATTTGAAGGTGTGGTTGTTAGAATTTGCATTTGATTTGATTGCATAGGTTAACTTTATGTACATTCTTCTGTAATATAGTGATGGTTCAGCTGCTTCACAATACAGGCTTTCTATTGGTGTGGTTCTGTAAGCTCCCAAGACAAAGCGGAGTGCAGTATTGTGAATTATATCTAAAATGTTAAGGGAAGATTCAGTAGCCGATGAATATGCTCTCGCACCATAGTCTAATTTAGATCTGATTAGAGTTCTGTAGAGAGAGAGAGAGCATAGTTTGTCTATCTACCTCCACTCTTTTTTAGATAGTGATTTAAGGGTATTAAGTTTTGCTTGGCATTCGATTGCCAATTTTTTAATATGTTCTTTCCAATTTAGATGTTGGTCGAATGTCATTCCTAAAAATTTTACATTATTTTTTCGAGCTAGAGGCTTGTAAAATAGTGAGAGTGGAGAGTGATTAGGGTAGCTTTTATTTGTAAATAATATATATTGTGTTTTTTCTGTAGAAAATTTAAATCCACAATTTTGCGACCATTCCTCTAGTTGATGTAAAAACGTTTGCAGCATACTCGTGATGTTTTCCATATTTTGGCTTCTCGCATAGATAACAAGGTCGTCTGCGTATAAGAGACCTTTCAGTGGTGAGTTCATATTGGCTAGGACATCATTTATTGCTACTAAAAAAAGTGTATTGCTTAAAACTGATCATTGAGAATTACTATTGTCTAGTTTTGTTTTTGGTGATAGTGGTCGCTCAGCAAACTACTTTGGTCTTCCTTGCAACCACTTGAGCGTGGAGGACCGACAAACGTGTCTCCGACTATATAAAAACTTCGAGAGTTAATATTGTATTTCCAGTTAGGGGCTGGTTCAGAATCTCCAAAATTGACTTTATTAGGTATAAGTGAAATAAAATAAATAAACAGTACTATAAATGTATTGAAAACTCTAACAAATAACAAAAATGTATGTTAAAGTTTTACTCTCTCGTAATTTTTATATACTACCTTCCTTTTGTCTTTAAATCATTAAACATATTACAAACAAAAAAAGGGTAACATTACAAATGGATATGAATTCATATTTATCAGAGAAATGTGCACATACTTATTCGGCCTTCTAAATTTTAACATTAATTTATATTAAGCACACGAGATTATGGTTTCATTCGCGAATAGAGTGTGTGTACACAAATTTCGTTTTAAATTGTGTCTCTGGCCATGGAGGACTTCAATAATAGAGAACATTACCTTACAATATATCTGCACAGTACTTGAGACTCCTCAGAAGATGCTTCTGACGGTAACTGGTAGCAGGAATACTTTTATCACTACACTTTCCTTTCGTTGCACCTATGACTCCATCAAGTTCACGTTCTTAAGATCGTTTTATAATATAATTGTCAAAAACTTAAACAAAAAATTGCTAATGGCGAAGACACAACGCCGTATATATTTAATCTATGACACCGCCAACTTCTCTCTTTGCTGGTTGTCATTTTTCAGTTTTTGAACACTGCCACTAGGTGGATAAGTCCCCTTTCACAATAAATTTATTTTAAAGTGAATATATAAAATTACAATTATCTGAGAGTGATTACCTGCATTTATGTGTTTTTTATTTGATATTACATATTATATTATTTTATTTATTAACATGTGCGACCTAAAGGCATTCAACGCCCTCTCATGACGAGAAGGCTTTCTAATTGTAACAGATTGGAACTTATGTCATAAAAAATGTGATATTGGGAACGCACGAAAATGGCGCTAGAGGTTCAAAATTTTAATTTCTTATATAATTTAAATTCAAGGTGTTGGGAACTTTTCCCAAGAGATAGCATACCATTAGTTTTAAGGTGGAATGATCGATTGGTTAAGAAATTATTAATGAAAGCTAGGCAGTGTCCTTTGATATTTAAATTATGTAGTTTTTTAACTATTAGGTGTTTCCAAGTAGTATCATATGCTCTCTTGATGTCAAAAAATATTGCGAGGCATTTTTGATTGGCAGTAAAAGCTTCAAGTACGTCATTTTCTAATGCTAAAATATTGTTCATTGTTCACCGATTTTTACGAAAATTACTTTGATTTGGAATTATTAGGTTTCGATTCTCAAGAGTCCATAAAAGCCTTTTATTTACAATTTTTTCCATTAATTTACCCATAGAACATGTCAAAGATATTGGTTTATATGAATTTGGATTACTTTTTGGATTGTTTGGTTTTAAAATTGGTATAATAATACATTCTGATCATTTTGATGGAAATTTATGTTGCATCCATATTAAATTAAAGGTATTATTCAAGGAAACCGGGGACGGTAAATACAAGTTAAATCTTGAAATATTTGTTATGGATGGCTTCCTACTCACTTTATAATGCTCTAAAAATTGCGGATTCTGTATTTTAATGCATATTTTTTCTATAACTCTGGTTTAAAAATTGCGTGTTTTGACATCAATTTTCAAATAATTCGTCCATTTTGATTGTACTGTTGTTAATGTCATGTCACTTTTCCATCACTGTTGCCATATTTTCAAAAAATATTGTTTCTTGCAAAATTTTGTAAAAATATAAATATGTACAAGAAAATTTTATTTTGTAAAAAAGAAAATATTTTGTTTTTCGTTGCGTTGAATTAGGTTTAATCAGGTCAGGTTTAATCAGGTTAGGTTTAATCAGGTTAGGTTTGATCAGGTCAGGTTTTAACCAGGTTAGGTTTGACTGGGTTAGGTTTGATCAGATTAGGTTAGGTTAGGCTGGGTTGGGTTAGGTTAGTTTAGGTTGGGTTGGGTTATGTTAGTTTAGGTTGGGTTGGGTTAGGTTAGGTTTTGTAGGTTAGGTTAGGCTGGGTTAGGTTAGGTTAGGCTGTGTTAGGTTAGGTTAGGCTGGGTTAGGTTAGGTTATGTTAGTTTAGGTTGGGTTGTGTTTGGTTAGGTTGGGTTGGGTTAGGTTGGGTTAGGTTAGGTTGGGTTAGGTTAGGTTAGGTTGAGTAAGGTTATGTTAGGTTAGGTTAGGTTGGGTTAGTTTAGGTTAGGTTGGGTTGAGTTTGATTAGGTTAGGTTGGGTTATGTTAGTTTAGGTTGGGTTAGGTTTGGTTAGGTTGGGTTGGGTTTGGTTTTGTTGATTTAGGTTAGGTTGGGTTTGGTTAGGTTGAGTTAGGTTAGGTTGGGTTTGGTTAGGTTGGGTTTGGTTAGGTTGGGTTAGCTTAGGTTGGGTTAGGTTAGGTTACGTTAGGTTGGGTTATATTAGTTATATATTCTTATTTCAAATTCTTAAGTATATATTCTTATTACAAATTCTTATATATTCTTATTGCAAATTCTTATGTATTCTTATTTCAAATTCATAATATATTGTTATTTCAAATTTTTACAATTTATTGTAAAACGCAATTATAATATACCCCATACAAAGCAATTATAAACGTGACAACATTGCGAATGTATGTCAAATTATAATTATTATGCAGATGCCCAGAGTTCTTTTGACAATTTTAATAAATTATGACTTTTTGTAAAAATTTTTACTTTTTTAATGGTTTAGACCACAAATATTAGTATTTATATTATTTATATATATATATATATATATATATATATATATATATATATATATATATATATATATTTCATATGATTTTGTAAGTAGTTTTATATTTTTACATTTTTATAGTAATTTCCTATTTTTTACGATTTTGGTAATTTTTAAAACGAGAATTACAGAAAAAATGTGCGTTAAAATACAGAATCCGCAATTTTTAGAGCATTCTAAGGTGTGTAGGAAACCATACATAACAAATATTTCAAGATTTATCTTGTATTTACCGTCCCCGGTTTCCTTGAATTTTACCAAATTAAATAACTTTAATAAGCACTGATGAGCCTTTGAAGGTAAATTTCTTATAAATTTTATCGGAATATCATCAGGTCCCGCTGCCGAATCTTTAAACGAGGTAAGAGCTTCATTGTACTCTTCCATTGAAAACGGTTAGTTTATAGGACCTTTAACTATTTCGTCGAAATCAATAATTAGTTGATGTTCTTCACGTTGCTTAAGTGTGATAAAACTGGTTATACTGGGTATTACTAGACCTATGTTTATAAGTGTTAGCCATCTCTTCTGCGATTTCGTTGTCGTTGGTAATAACCTTATCTTGAATATTAAGTGAGTTAATTTTTAAATTCAAATTTTTTCCCGATATTTGTTTTATCTTCTTCCATATGTCATTCATAGGAGTAGAGCTGTTTATTTTAGAAAAATAATCAATCCAGGACTGACGTTTAGCTGTCTTTATTGTAAGTCTAGTTATGGCTCGAGTTCTCTTATATTCCAGTTGGTTTTCAAGTGATTTATTTCTTTGTATTTATTAAAGGAAGTTTTACTTTCTCTAATGACCTTTTTACAAGATTCGTTTCACCATGGAACTGGTGTGGAGCGTTTCGTTGGACCTCTTTTACCGATTGCGTTTTCAGCTGCCTTAATAATTATTTTGGTCAAGTTGTCTAGAGATTCTTCGACATTAATTATTGTTGTCGAGTACTTGTTTATATCCGACTCTATTTGCTCGGCAAAAAGCTTCCAATCTGCTTTATCCATTTTCCATTTTGGAGAAAAATGGGTTGTGTGGTTATGTTGGTTGTTTTCTATAATTAATGGATAATGGTCACTGTTGTATGTGTATTGCATTGGATAACAAGATAAATGTGGTAAAGATCGCTGTCACATATTGTTAGATCGAGTGGAGTAGCTTATCCAGTTTTTATATTAAATCTAGTCGGGCTTCCGTCATTAAAAAAAGACAAGTTAAGATTATCTAAAATTTTTTCAATTACAGTACCCCGTTGGACTTTATATGCTGATCCCCAAATCTGATTATATGCGTTTAGGTCTCTCAAGATGATTCGTGGAGTGGGAATTTGTTTGAAAAGATCCTCTAGTTCGTTTCTGGATCTTACTGTTCCAGGAGGTAGATATATATTGCAAAGGTTTATATTAGTTTTTCCAATGACGGTGACAGCAATGGCCTCTAAGTTCGTATTTAGAGGTATTGTTATCGAGTCATATAAATTATTAATTAAAATTGAAACACCACCACTTGCAATGTTTTGGTTGGGCCTTATTTGGTTGTGACACAAATAGTTTCTAAAGTTTATATTTTGACTTTGTTTAAAATTGGTCTCTTGTTAACATACAAAATCTGGATTTTGTTCTGAAAGAATGATCTGTAGCATAGGTAAATTATTGTAATAGCCGTTGATATTCCACGGTAATAATTTATTAAACTCTATTTTATTAAATAAATTTATTTAATGATTGGTTTGTGAGCAGTCACTGTCTGTATCGGATACTAGGTCGTGTGGGATTTGCATATGTAAGTGTTTTAGAAGAATTTTTCTTAATTTGGTATTGCGTGTCTTTGTAGATCTGTCTTGAGTATAGGGATATATTTTGCTTAACATATCGATGAGAGTTGTAAAGTTGTTTGTATAATTTTCAATGGTAGTAAGTGGATCGGGTGAATTCTTTATGTTATCGAATAGGTCTTTTATCTGAACATAGCTTAAAATAAATGGTGGTGACTGCTGGTTTATGAATGCTTCTAAAGATTTACCTTTATTTTGTTTTTTCTTAGGATTAAATGGTATTTGTGCTAGACTGGTAAACTTCGGTTTATTAGTGGTATCATTGGGAGGCGGAGAAGGACTTAAGGATCGTCAATAGTTCTTTTTGAACTGTTCTGCGAAGATTCAATTTTCATATGTAAAGTAGTTGTTTCGTTCGCAGTTTGTTTTATATTTAGTTGATTTTCTGTAGTTGGGGTGTCTGTTTGACTTGAAGTAGATATTGGTGTGATAGTTAATATTTCTGGAGGGCTACATGTTGAGATTCCTTCTGCTGTAGTTGGAGAAGTAGGATTTGGATTTGGATTGATAGGGTTTTTGCAGTTAGTTGCCGTATGCCCATTTTGTTTACAGTTGTAACACGTTAGTTTGCCGCTTGATAAAAAGATTCTATATAAAGTATTATCGTTAGTAATTAAAAACGATTCTGAAATTGTGAGATCTGTTGGGCTGATAAAGATTTGTCTCCTAAAGCTCATTATATAAATACACTCGGGTAACTTTGCACCAATTTTTAAAAAGGACATTGTAGATAGAATTACAAGTTCCATAGATTCAAGTTCTTTAATTAATACATCATGAGAATTGGATGGGCAAACGTTAGAGAGAATGATTCTTTCTAAGGGAGTTTTATACCGTCGAGCTTGTATAATCTGGTTTTTAACTTCAATGTTGCTGTTATTTTCATTCATAAATTTTTCTACGATATTTTCAGATGATAAATTTTAAACATATTCTACTGTTTGATAATCTAGAGCAGAATAGTATATTTTTTGGATGGATAATTTCTCCCAGGGAGAGGAGGTAATCTTGTTTTTTTGCATCTTCAATGGAATTAAAAATGATAGCTTGCCGTTTTGATAAAATTTTTTGTTGTGTTAGTGCGGTAGAGTAACTTCTTTGTGTAGAATTATCCATTTGAGAATTGCCTGGTAAATTTATTTCATTGATTTGCGACATATTCGTAAATGTTTAAACATTCCTAAGGACGGACCTGTCCGCCGCCAGAAAAAAACCCGCCGGAGATACAGGTCAATGGTAATTAAATATTTTTTTTTATCGTCAAGCAAATATGGATATGAAAATTTTCAATGATGTTAAATACGTACTAATTATATATTTTCGGTGAAATGACTAGCAAAAGTGAGCTCAGTTGATCACTAATAACCTCACAAAGCGTAGTTAAACTTTGAAAACTTGTTCTCACTTAATACAAACTATTTTGGAGAGCCAAAAATAAACACACCCTTCCGATATCAATCGGTAGTAGACTGGCTCATTTTCTTTATTTAATTTTTCCTGTTATTTTTCTTCACTGTTTCCTATCTCTGGTTTTTCTCTCCATTGCCGTACGCCCGCCCTGTTGAGATTATTTGTTACTTATTGTAGCCATGTAGATCTTGGTCTTTCACGTCTTCTTTTACCAGCTGGTGTCCATTCCAATATTGAAAATATTGTCGTAGATGGCCCTGATCTCCATATATGTCCTAGCCATTTTGCCCTTTGCTGTTCTATTTTACAAAACTACATCCTCTTTAATTTCGTTTAGTAGTTCATTATTTGTTCTTTGTCTATATTGGTTTTCATTAATTTTTATTGGCCCTAATATTGCTCTCCTCTTGTTTTTTTGTCATTATAAGGGTTTCGGCAGCATACATCATAGTCAAAACATATCGAATTATTGTTTTATATATCTTCATTTTCGATTTCTTACTCAGTAATTTATTTTTTCGAAGTTTTTTATTTGCATAGTATGTCTTATTTGTTGTAATTATTCTTTCTTTTATTTCTGTTTCCCTTTCTCCATCGTTCGTTAATAATATTCCCAAATACTTAAACTTTTCTACTTCTTCAAATATATGTTCCCTCAGTCTAACCTTTTCGTTTTCATAGTTTTTGTCAAATCTCATTATTTTTGTTTTTTCTTTATTTATTACTAAGCCCATAAGCCCTAAGGCATATGCTATTATTTATCCCTCTCTCGTTTTAAGTGTACCTTTGTTGATTTTTGTGTGTGTACCAGGGCATTGTGTTTTGATTGCTCCTTTTTTATCTCTTCTTGCTGTAGGTTCTTATTTTGTTTGTTTTTAAACATCTTGAAAATTAAAGTTTTTACTCGGAATTGCTATAAAATAGTGATGATAATAAACAGAATTAAATTAAGTCAACAACACTTACCTCAATCCTTTAATTTTAACTTAGGCCTAGTTCCCATTATTCGAGCATACATGTCATCCACAAAATCATCCTTGAAATGATTACTACATACTCTTGCAGTTTTTATATTTATTTTATCTTTTCTGCAATAGCGCGCAACCCATATTTTGTCTAATTTTGTATTTTTGGCTTTTGTATTATCGGCTTCTTGTTTTTATAAAAATTATTTTTACAAGTAGCCACACTACAACCTGTGCCTAGCATTCCAAAATTTCATCAACATTATTATTACGTTAATAGACAATGACATTTTAAAGTTGTAACTTACCTTATAAAAAGATATTCTTAAGTAAGGTTCTCTACAATAGGTACTATGTACAGGGTTTCTCATTATATTTTGACCCCCACTTATTTTCTTAATATAGAAAATACAAAAAAAAAATTCAAATAAAAGTTGTATTATTTTAGCTATACCGATTAACAGTTTAGCAACAGACCAAATTTTCTATACAGGGAGTACTCAATAAAATACATCTTCAATATTTTAAATGGGACATTTCAAACTGTATGTTTTTATAGTTTTGAGTAGCCCTGAATTTTCTGATTATAAAATATATAACATAGTGTATCATTGGTTTTGTTATATAATGGCATATGGTACTACTATACTATACTAAGATAAGAAAAAAATATATTTAGAAAGTCAACAAAATTAATGACTTACAATACTACATTTAAGATACAATACTACATTATGCCATTGTTATCAATACATAAGTAATATCTTCCTCTCAAATTTTCTAATGCGTCAGATATTGTGTTATTATGACCATTTAAATTTTCAATTTCCACGCAAACTTTTGCCGTGATAGTGTTAATATTTGTATTTGAATCAAAATACACTTTGTCTTTTAAAAACCCCCATAAAAAGCTATCACATGGTGTTAAGTCGGGACTATTTGGTGGCTATGTAATGCTACCCTTATTGGATATCCACACATTAAATTGATTATTTAAATATTCTTGAACGGCTACGACATTATGTGGTGTTGCTCCATCTTGTTGCCAAATATCATACTATTTAATTATTTTGTATATAATTTTGATTTATTAGCTCATCCACTTCTGTAATGACTGTTTCCAAATATGATTCCTCAGTTAATTTATAACCATAAAACAATGGTCCAACTATTTTGTTTTGAAATATTCCGCACCACACATTTATTGATTTTCTTCCTGACTTTTTTATTTGCTTAATTTTTCTTTTTTTATTATTTTTCTGTTCCCACGAATACATATTTCTTCTATTAAAAATGCCTGAAGGTAAAAAATTTTAGTTATATGTCCATAAAATGTTATAAAAATAATTATTATCATTGATCTTATCTCTTGGCGTAAGTACTATCATTGTGATATTTATTCTATAATTCTGACAGCATTTTGAATATTTGTAACCTTACTTTCTTTCGAAAGCACATTTTTTTATATCCATTAGGACTCTTTAACAGAATGTAACTAAGTAGTTACAATCATATTTCATTTTACCCTTGCCATACGCTATTTGTTCAATTGTAATTTTGGAAGATGGCAAGGAAATTAAACTCCTATTGATGTGTCTCTAATGCAAGTTGTTCCTTTTGTTTTAGTTTATTTGGCATATCTTCTTCTTCTGATTCCTATCCGTTTCGGATGTTGGAAATCATATTGGCAAGCATAACATTGCTCGCTGCGGCTCGAAACAGCTCCGTTGAGGTTTTCTTAAACCATGTTCTTAATTTCCGCAGCCATGATATTCTCCTTCTATCGGGTCCTCGCTTACCTTTGACTTTACCTTGCAATATAGACTGTAGCAGGGAGTAACGGTGCTCATTTTTAATAACGTGTCCCAGATATTGCAATTTTATGCGTTTGATTGTAAACACAATCTCTGGTTCCTTCTTCATTTTTCCTAGAACTTCCTTGTTCGTGATCCTTGCTGTCCATGATATTCTCAGCATTCTTCTATAAAGCCACATCTCAAATGCTTCAAGTTTTTTAATAGTGGTGTCTGTAAGCGTCCATGCCTCCGCCCCGTACAACAACACAGAGAAAACATAGCACCTCAAATGTCTCATTTTTGTATCAAGGGATATGTTGTGACTTTTAAAGATGGCGCTCATTTTGTTAAAGACCGTTCTTGCCTTTCCCATGCGACACTTTATTTCCTGTAAATTGCTCCACTGTTCGTTAATAATAGTTCCCAGGTAACAATACTGCTTTACTCGCTCTATCTGCGTCCCATTTTATGTATAGATGAGCCCCGTTTATATTCTCCCTGCTGATAATCATTTGTTTCGTTTTGTGGATATTAATGTTTAGTCCGTACTGTTGACTGTACTCGTTTATTTTGTCCATTAGCCTCTGAAGTCCCTCCAAACTATCTGCCATCACCATGGTGTCGTCGGCATATCTAACATTGTTTACTCTTTCACCATTTAGAAGGATGCCTTCGTCTATTCCGTAAAGAGCCTCGTTAAAAATTTTCTCTGGGTACATATTAAATATCAACGGCGATAGGATACATCCCTGTCTAACTCCACGTAGTATTTTTATGGGATCTGTTTCTTCTCCGTTAATTTTCATGTATGCGGTCTGATTCCAGTAGAGTTCTGAAATTATTCTGAGGTCTTTGTCATCCAGGTCTGCCTCTTTTAAAATGTTTATAATCTTTTGATGTTGAACTCTGTCAAATGCCTTTTCATAGTCAATCAAGCACGCGTATACGTCTCAGTTAACGTCCCTGCATCTTTGAATCAGCACCTGTACTCCGAAAAGTGCCTCTCTGGTACCCACTGTGTTAATGAAGCCGAACTGTCTGTCCGATATTTGTTCCTCGCACTTCTTATAAAATTCTTCCATGGATGACTCTAAGAAACAGTTTCAACATGTGGCTTATTAAGCTGATCGTTCGATATTCTTCGCACTTTTTAGGCCCCTATTTTTTAGGTATCGCTATGAATTCTGATTCTAGCCATTTATCATGGATGATTCCTGTATTGTATATTTTATTGAAGATAGCCGTGATCCAAATTATTACTTCTTTCTCCAAGAGTTTTAAAAATTCAGCTTCGATATTATCAGACCCTACAGCTTTCCTGCTTTTCATCCGTTTCATTGCTTCTTCTACCTCGGATTTAAGTATGTCATATAATCCCTTATTTAATCTTGAAAAAGTGTCTCTAAATATATTCTCCATTTGTCTTTCATCTCTTGGGTGTCAATGATTAATTTTCCATTGGTGTCTATGAGTTTCATTTGTGTTCGCTTTTTAAAAGTACCCGTTATTTCTTTTACCTTTTTGTGTACATTAAAATTGTCCTGCTTGGCTTGTAGTCTTTCTATCTCTTTTTCTTTAGCTTGTCTTATTTTTCTTCTGATGTAAGACTGCATTTTTTTATACTCATCTTTATTTTCTTTAATTAACCTTCTGCGTTCCATTAAGTGAAGGATTTCTGGAGTCATCCAAGATTTCTTCTTTGTTTCTTTGTTTGGTTTTAGCAGATCTTGTTTAGTTTTCTTAATTATTTCTTCGAATTGATTGATTTCTCGTTGGATGTTATTTTCTTCTTTTAGTTGTTTAACTTGGTTGTTAATATATTCCCCCACTTGCTTTTTAACTTCCGGATGTTGCGGGCTGTCATATCGTAGTTAGGTCTAGACTTTTTCTTTATAGTCTTCAGTCTCACATCCATGACTCCCACTAAAGGTATGTGGTCAGATTCAATGTCCGCTCCTGGATATGTTTTGACAGATTTAAAACTGTTTCTGAATCTTCTATTTACCAATATATTATCTATCTGGTTTCTAATTACGTTATGAAGTTTATCTGCTGGTGCCTTCCATGTATACAGTCTCCTCGGTGGTAGTTTATAAAATGTGTTCAGAACCACGAGCTTGTTATCTTCTGCGAATATTTCTAGTCTGTCACCTCTTTCGTTTCTTTGTCCTAACCCAAAAGATCCTATTAGAGACGTTTTCCGTTCTGCTCCAAGTTTTGCATTGAAATCCCCCATTATAATGCTAACTTTATGTTTATGTATTCGTTCTAATATATCCTCTATGCTTTGGTAGAGAGTCTCTACTTTCTCGTCGTCTTTATCTGCAGTGGGAGCGTATATTTGTATTGTGTTTATATTAACTGGAGTGGCTCTTATTTGCAGTAGTATTACTCTGTTGGACACTGGGACAAAATTTAAAATACATCTACCAATTTTTCTCGTTAATATCACACCAACTCCATGCACTAGTTTTCCATCTAGTGACCCCGAGTAGAATATTCTGTGATCTTTTTTGTCAATGCTTCCTGTTCCGGGCCATCTCATCTCACTTATTCCCATTATGTCAATGGTCATTCTTTCCATTTCCTGAATGGCATTGTCTATTTTTCCACTCCTTGCGATAGTTTTCACATTCTATGTGCAAATTTTTAAAAATTGTGGTTTTGCTGCTTTTTCTTTTTCATAGGTACTCATAACTGTCCCCCCCCCCAGAGATCACATTGGGGAACTTACTTCGGAATGGTATTTAGTTGTGAGCATTACCATATATGATTTTATACTAGGACTATTCAATGGAATCTTTAATGTAGTGGTTGTCCTCGGCCTTCTACATCCTTATGCCGTTGACCTCTACTGAGGTTCCTTCTAAGCAACTTTATTGGGCATCTCCAGCTCTCCAAAAACTACAACATCCAACAAAAAATGTGAAGAGCAGAGGATTATTAGCCTGATGAATCATATGTTGAAGCTTTTCCTACGAGAAATACACAATAGAGTATACAATAAACTAGACGAACACACTGGTTAAACTCAGTTTGGTTTTAAGAATGGGTTCGGAACAAGAGAAGCACTTTTTTCAATACGCGTGCTAGTTGAAAGATGTAGAGATGTCAATTCTGATGTATACTTGTGTTTTATAGACTTTCAGAAGGCGTTTGACCTGGTTAAACATGATAAACTTATAGATATTTTAAGGTCATGTAATATCGACGATAAAGACTTAAGGATCATTTCAAACCTCTACCAAGAACAAAAGGCTAAAATCAGAATAAAAAGCGAAACATCTGGAAAAATCAATATCAAGAAGGGAGTAGGACAGGGATGTGTCCTATCACCTGTGCTGTTCAATGTTTACTCTGAGTAGATATTTCAGAAAGCTTTGGAAGGCACCTCGGATGGTATAATTATAAACGGGCATTGTATAAATAACCTGCGATATGCTGATAGCACTGTCATACTGGCAGATAATGCTGAAGCCCTGCAACGCTTAATGGACCGAGTAACGACAGCCTGTAGAGAATTTGGAATGAAATTGAATACAAAGAAGACAAAAACGATGGTCATCAGCAAGCACCAAAACAGTAGGGTGAAGGTCAATGTCGACGGAACAGATCTGGAAAGAGTAACAAGAACAACGTACCTTGGCAGTAATCTTAATGAAACTTGGGACCACTCACTAGAGATAAGAATACGCCTGGAAAAGGCACGTACAATGTTTTACAAAATGCAAAAAGTTTTATGCAACCGCCAGCTGAGCATCTCATTGAGAACTAGAATACTTAAGTGCTATGTTTTCTCCACCTTGCTCTATGGTGTTGAAGCCTGGACAATGACAGAAGCAACACAAAAAAGAATCCAAGCATTCGAACTCTGGTGTTACCGTAAATTGCTCAGAATATCCTACATGAACCATACGATAAATGCGGAAGTCTTGCAGAGGATGAATAAGGAAAGAGAGCTTATGCTTATAATAAAAGAACGGAAAATACAATATTTTGGTCACATCATAAGAAATCAAAAGTATGAACTGCTCCAACTTATAATCGAAGGCAAAGTCAATATCAAAAGAGGACCAGGAAGAAGACGCAACTCTTGGCTTAAAAACCTATGGCAACGGACGAACATGACCTCCATAGAACTATTCAGGGCTGCTACAAATAAGATTAAATGGTAGCAGATGTAATGGCCAACGTCCTTAAGGATAAGGCACCGTAATAAGAAAAAGAAAATGTCTAAAGGCCTAAGTGATGTCTTATATACAGCTGACACATTAGAGAAATAGTAAATTGAATGAATCATAAATTCTAAATACTCAAGTTATAGGTAGCACGGGTGAGATAATAATTCAAAAACCGAGTGAATTAGTCTTATGATTATTGTTATGTTATTATTATTTTATATTTGATATGTGTTTAGATCTTTTGTATTGGTGGTCTATTTCTTTATATAGTGGCCAATATATTTAATCACAAATTAATCCCTTAATTTGTAATCTCTTATTATTCTAAACTTCTGAACCTTTTGTAGTTCACCGTGTATAATTGAAACATTGTAAAAACATATCGTGTACTATTTTAATAATTAGTCCATTTACCTGCAACTTAATAAATTGCCGAATAATACATTTTCCAATTGAACATTCTAAGTGTTGCAATTACGGCCTAGATTAAATTGTATTGTAAGGTCATAGTTCAAAGTTTGTTGATATGATAACGCATTAACATCTGTGCTGAGGTGTACATTATGTGTGAAATTATAGATTGGGGGTTTGAGCTTATTTGAGCGCAGTCTAGTGTAGAAAGTTACCTAACCAACATCTATAATGTAATTATTAGTAGCTGTCAACAAAATCATACTTTTTACTCCACCGCTTCAACGTTTTATTGTCTTTATCATCATCGATCGAGAAGAAGCAGACAAAAGGACATTAAAAAACGATTTAATCCTATATAAATACATTCGAATCTATACAGAACATTTGTATGCACTATTAAGGCCAATACTTTAGTGTCGTACTGTTGTTGTCTTTGCAACTCGTGGTTTAGTGCATCGTACTGAAACGCTCAATACTCCGGGAGTATTGGATTTTAGGAAGTGTAGAACTTCCAAATTTCAGAAGAACTGAAAGAGAAGTGATGAAAAAAAAAAAATACTAAAAATAGGGCTAAGCTCAGAGGAACAAATTTAAATGGCCAAAGAGACACTAAATCTCAAGTGAGTGTTCGGGCTAGCTTCAATGTACTGGATTGTGGCTTTAAAGATTTAAACAGATAGCAAGGATACTGAGCTAATGAGACAAGAAACGAAATGAGACCTGGTAATATCAAACGTGATACAACTGAAGAAGGTCACTGGGAATAAATTTATAGAAAGAGAACAATAAGAAGAGAAAAGAAGGGCGCCAACTCAACGATAGTTGAGATTTTGAAGTAACAAATGAATCTGGAGATAATACTCTGAAATACAAAATACTAAATATTAATCTTGTTTTGCTATGTTATATACTGGTTAGTAGAACTGAAATAAAACTCAAAATAGCAACAATAAATATATTTATAAAAAAAGTATATAGGTATATATGTATAAACAATTTACATATAATGCAAAGCCAAATAACAGTGGTAGTGGATGGTGTACAGATACAATGGACCTAATAGCCCCTCAACAAACGAATAGTCACTACCACTGGCCAAATAAAATATGAAATATTAGTATAAACCAAGAATAGTCCGTATTGTAGCCAAAGTCTTAACACAAAAAGGTAGTAATTTAAATTTAGCTAGTTCAACTAAAATGAGAAATAATTACTGTATTTTACAGATATCAACAATGATAACTCTGTTACAATTATTATATTATATCCAAAAAATGAGTTGTTCCATACTCATTATATAATGTTTAAAAAAAAACCACATGGAATTTATTTCCCTTCCCAAAATCAAAATTGTATTATATCAAAAATGTATTCTATTAAAAAAATATATATATTAAATCAGCAAGTGAGTTCGGTCAGACTCTTGAAATCCTATTTAAAAAACCAATAAAAACAGGTAATATATTTTCCCTCTCCCAATAATATCAAATTATATTATATCAAAAATTAAATTATCACAAAGGTAATCACCTTATCATATGCATATGATGGGTTAGATATATAGTAACAAATAATACATAGTAACAAAATAGATAGTAACACAAAAAGTCAAATAGTTAAACAACTTATCTTTACAGCACTATAAGTCCATAGGAAAAACTCCTCTTGGCACAGCTAAATTAATTTGTTGCTGTAAGGACAAATCCTGGGCACAAAGCCACAACCAGTCACTGGTCTCTGGGTGACAGCAAAATCCACGGGTTACATAAAGTTGCTAACTAGTTTAAGGATTCAGTTACTTGAGTCCTTGAGGGAATATTCTGAAAAGAATATCCTCAAGTGAAGTGACGGAATCTAAAATTATTATTTAATTTAATAAATACAATTCAATAGGTGTAGCAGCATGGATTGACTGCACCAAAACAAAACATCAAAACATTTGGTATTAGGTTAAGTCAACATCATGTCAAATTTATGAAGTTACTTTCGTAGGCATGGCAAGCTTGCGCCATGAAATAAACATGCGCAGAATATAGAAGGCTGTCCACATTTGTAGAACCTTTTATATTCCACCAAAAAAGTTAGGTAAAAACAAGAACCAAAAAAACTTAATGGTAACGACGTGGACTAAAACAGAATTTAAGTTTAACTATATAAAAAAAAATGACCTTCTGTTCTTTGCAAGTACATCAAGGAAATTTTATATTTAAATTATTTCGGAACTCAAAAATAAATCTCTAAAGAAATACTAAATACAATGATAAATTTGATTATATGATAAGGAGATAATACGTATTAAATGATTTACTTACATGGAGCTGCAGTACGCCAAAAAAAAATCTTCCTTTTTATGTGGAACTCATAAATGAATATTGATTTTAAAAAATTTACTTATTATATTATTATTAATGAATTATATTCTTCCCCAAATTATTTTTCTGCTCCAATTCCGTCACTTTGAAGGTGAAAAAAATTTCACCGGCTGACGTGGCTGCGTTGACGAGTTCTGACCAAAACTGATCGTTCGGCTTCCGCATAAAATCGATCTTCCTTTCAAAGCGATAACAGCGCGTGGGGAAAAATGTCGATTTAGAATCGATCGTAGGCGGGTAATAAAAATTTCTTGAGGGGTTTAAATTGGACTAGTCAGTAGCGTAAACGCTACAGTACATATAATGATTGGATGCTATCATTCTGAAATACGATCATAATTTATTTGACATTAATAAACACATGTTCTATAATAATTAATGCCCCATTGTAAATATCTGCAGTCATTTGTAGTGTAGAACTCTAAGTATGGCAGCGCACACAATGCAAAACATCCTAACACATGTCATCCCTATAATTAACCCATAAACCTTTTGGATTCGAGTAATAACATGTCGTGATATAGTAATCGCAAAAAATATGATAATTTGATGCAGCGATAAATATATTACGAAATCCTAGAGCATATTATCCCAGTATTTGTTAAGTTAATGAATAATTTACATACCTCACGGTAAGTCACAGACAGATGCCCATTAAGTGTTCTCAGCTGTTTAAACGATGTTGGACCACGAACATTCGCTAACAACAACCGCAGATATTACCATTCGTCGTTATTTGGATATAGACTATCTACTACCATTTCTACTGTGTAGATGCGACTCAGAGCATCTAAAGCAAATACATTTGAATGCATTTCAACTGATATTCATTGTTTTCGACGCTAAAAAGATTTAGATTATGCATTCTGTGTATAACAGCGTGGCATATCAGCATACAGCAAAGTGCAATAATTAAAATCATCAGATTTACAAACTGTGAAGAAACTTTGTAAAGAAATGCTCTCGATGGCGGACGTGGCGTTTTATCTGCCGCATTCCATTTATTAAAATAATCTCTTTTAGTCCATTTTTTAAACGGATTACCAAATGTTTTACTGTAAAGTGTCTTTTATGGATTGCAAATAAAAATATATGCTAAATTGCTTCGTTCCTAAGTACTTATTGTTAATTGAATTCCGAAGTAGAAATTGAAACGTCAATAACCTTACCTAAACCTTTAATTGTGGCTTATTCTCATTTAAATAGTAATTACTTTCAATACTGTTCCCGTCGGATTCCCACAGGTCTTCCACAAAGTGTGTGTTACGTCTATAAACACCAGCAAAGTATAAGAGACCTATAAATTTTTTCAGTTCAACAATGCCATCACTCAGTTGTCAGGATGACAAAACAGTTTACGTGAAAAAATTGTTTTTTAATTCACTATTGTTATTGATAAAACTTTTTGTGAATTTTGAGTTGGTTATTACCTAAATTATTTTTATTGATTTGTGGAGAGACAAAAAGATAAAACAATGGGCAGACAGCTACCACGACGGTTATTCATTAAAAAAACATTGTCAGAGTACAATGAATTTGAAAGACAAAAGAAGTATAATTTGTCAGATATGTCTGAAGAAGAACAACAGGAGTTCATGAACTGTATTAAAAGTTCTGAGGAAAAAGAGCAGGGTGATTTCGACCAATTGATATAACTCCGGAAGATGAGCAGTGTATTTCCAAATGCATTGAAGAAATGAATACAGCCGGGTCAAGTGAAACTTTCATGTAAGATGTAAATTTTAGTAATATTGAAGAATAATGTTCAGAAGTTTTAATACCGGAACCAACATTACCTGAAGCAGAGATTTTAGTGCCAAGTACAGCAGCAGAAACAGTGAAACCTCCAAAGAGAACAAAATCTCCATTACCATTTATATAGTCTTCTGGGCCTCAAATTGTGCCATCTGCAGGTGGATTTACCAGTTCAGGTATTGTCAAAAATATATTAAGAAATTATGTAGACACCTCATATTTTTCTCTTTTTCCAGATTTAAATGCAATAAAGAACGATTCAACCGAGTTTTCGGATTAATTTAATTCCAAATTGTAAACTGCCAAGTGCTAAAAAAACAAAAGATGCAGAAAGGGAAGATTGAGAAACGAACAGAAATTGAAATTCATCTTCTAACGAAATAACAACACAAACTGAAAGTTATGAAAATACTTCAGCAAAGATTTTAAGAAAGCTTTTTATTCCAGAGGATATTCGCTACAACTAGAGGTGCAAATTAGAAATAGAAATCAAAAGAAAAACCAGACATCAAATAGATATATCACAGATATTAAAACATTAACTAAATGAGAAGAAACTTTTTCCAAAGATCACAAACTGGAACGAATGTATAGGAATATGCTAACAGAATAAAAACCTTATATTCGCTGTCAAGTGTACCAATACACAAAAAAGGAAACAAAAAGCAATGTATTAACTACAGGGGAATAACACTCCTAAACACCACCTACAAAATCCTTGCAAACATCCTGCTAGAAAGAACCAAAACATACACAGAAGAAATTGTTGGAGATTATCAATGCGGATTTAGACCGGGCCGCTCTACAATTGACCAGATATTCACAATAAAACAGATAATGGACAAATGCTGGGAGTTTGATCGTGAGCTTCATCAGATGTTCATAGATTTTAAACAAGCATTTGATAGAGTATGTAGGGACAGACTGTGGACAGCGATGCAGGAACTTGGCTTTCCAAAAAAACTAGTCCGGTTGATACGGATGTGTATGGAACGGTTACGATGTAAGGTGGGAGTTGGACAACAATACTCGGAGACATTTGAAATAAACAATGGACTAAAACAGGGAGATGCACTTTCACCACAACTCTTCAACTTAGCTCTGGAGCACATAATCAGAAGTGCAAGAATCGAAAAACCGAATACAGTATTTCATCGAGAAGGACCAAACTTACTACTGGCATTTGCAGACGATATAGATCTAATAGGAAATACGCGATTAAGGATGAAGGAGACTTTCGTAAGGTTTGAGAAGGAAGCAGAGAAGATGGGGCTCCAAATCAACGAAAACAAGACGAAATATATGTATATGAGCCGCAATAACCAAAGCAGAGACAGAATCGGTCAGAACATTACCATCGATGACTTTAACTTTGAGCGCGTTAGGGAATTCAAGTATCTTGGAACAACAATAACTGAAGACAATAACGGATCACAAGAAATAAACAACAGGATTCAGGCCGGCAACAGATGTATTTTTGCCCTCCAAAACCTTATAAAATCAAAACAACTAACACGACGTACGAAGATACAGGTCTATAAAACAATCATACGACCCGTTGTGATGTATGGAAGCGAAACGTGGACGATGACAAAGGCAAATGAAGAGAGACTACGTGTTTGGGAAAGAAAAATCCTAAGGAAGATCTTTGGTCCGGTGCTTGATGAAACATCAGGACAATATAGGATAAGAACTAATAAAGAGCTTGAAGAACTTTACCCAGACGCCAACATCATAAAAGAAATAAAGTCCAGAAGACTCCAATGGGCAGGACACCTCAGAAGACATTCTGACGAACGAACAGTACGACTGGTGTGACAGGAAGTCCCAACTGGAAGGAGACCACGCGGACGCCCTCGTCTCCGGTGGCGAGATAATATAGCAGGAGACCTAAGCACTATGGGCGTGGAGAATTGGATGGAGGTTGCTCAAGACAGAAAACAGTGGAGGCATGTTGTCGAGTCGGCTAAAACCCACGAAGAGTTGTAACGCCACGGAGTAGTAGTAGTAGTAATTCGCTGTCAAGACTTTGAAGATTTAACTAAATTTCAAGCCCAGGAATATAAAGTTATAAAAGACGAAAATATCCAACTAAATCGCATTTTAATTAAAATCATCAAAAACACCAGGAACGTACAGCCCCAAAGGAATACGATGCCAAAAGAACGTATTTTAGATGCAAAATGCTAAGTGACAGTCGTTAAAATTGCAAAAACTCATGAAAAAACTTCTGTTCACGTTGCGACAAAGATAAAGTTTACGTCAGTAACTGCTGTATAAGACGCCAAAGAAACGAATAATAGACTGGAGAAATAAGGAGTCATCCTAGTCCCTATCCCAATGTGTGGAGCAAGATTTGGCTCCATTCATTTTGGCCGTTACACAACCAGCGAACAACGACTTTGGACTTTTTGCATCATTAACAATAGGGTATAAAACTTACACAGCGCTGATTGACACAGGAACTATTAAAAAGTATGCCGGAGACACAGTGCCAAACGCATATAAGGTCTCTCTAAAAGTTCACAACCTAGGCAGCTTTGAGAAGTAACTTGTAGCGATTCAAAGACACTACTCAAAATATGGATCTAGAAAGATACCTAAGAACAGAATTAAGGAAACTCGAGAAAGTAACTTGTCCCACCAACTTAATAAAGTACAAAATAAAGTTAAAGAAGAGATGCGACCCCGTCAAGCAGCCGTTTACAGGGCACAACTCCGCAATGTTACAATTCATCAACCAAGAAGTAGATAAGATGTTAAAAGAATGAACTCTCGAATCCTCCACAACTGTTAGAGTTTACCGATTGCACTAGTCAGAAAAAAGGCAACTCGTACAGATTTTGCTTAGACTGTTGAAGGAACAATGAGCCATTAGATAAAGACGCATATCTGTTCCCCAAATGAAGTATCCAAAACCTCTTTTTTTCTCTTATTTCCATTTTAACTTTGCATGCTAGAACTACGCAAGCGGCAGTACCGAGAAGTACATCATTTTCGTCGGACATGTTGATATAGACTGGTCTTTAAAAATATTCTTTACTGCTTGCAATCCGAGCGAGGACGTTTAACGTTCAACACAAAAGTTATCAAGATGTTATTTTAAACATGTTGCTAACAAGTTTCAGTAACATGTTAGGAAATGAGGATGGGCTTTTAGGATTAAAGTTTATATAACTTAATATTTTTTTTCAGTGCACTTATTTTATTATATATTGTTGTATATGTTATTTTCCTTTTAAGTTAGTGGTTTTATTTCGATGTTTGCAATCTGATAACATAAATATTAACATATTTTCATCATTAAAAAATTACTAGATCCTTTCTAGCTAAAAATAGAGATTGTATACGATTTTTATTATATAACATTGAGTGTAAATTAATTAATAGCATGTACAAAAAGATAAATGACATGCAATATTAATTTTACTGTTTTACGATAATTGTACAAAAAACATATAATTGGTTATTTGATTTTGGAGATCTTCTCCCATTTGTTAATTTGGGGTAAAATTTTCTTTTGAATCATATTTCCTGGCTCCTCCACAGCAAGTGTAAAATAAATACCGATTAAAAAACTTAACATAACGCTTATTGCATAATCCTGAAACTAAAAAAAAAAGTAAGAATATATGGAATAATAAAATAATAAAATTGTAAAAGAGTTGTAATAAAACAATGTATAAAGTAATTACTATATAAAAGGGAATAAGTCACAATTACAGGTTAAAGTAAGTTTATTAACGTTTCAATTTCCACTTCGGAAATCGATCACAAAATACAGACATTGTTATTTAAAATATTTATATTTAAAACTATTTTTTTAGGTATGGTATTCTGCATTATTATGGTAGTTAGGTATTGCGTTGATTTAAAGTTGTGTTCCATCAACTGTAAAAGAAATAATTGATGAATTCGACCGTAACTTGATGGAAATTCATTTTATGTAACAATAAAACACTGAAAACTTTGTTGTCAAACTTCCACAGAATTTATTTTAACCTCTTATTACTACAGCTGTTTCGGCTGATTGCCTTTCTCAAGTGATCTATTTTTGGTATGCGTTTACACTTTATAGTCTCTAATGAAATAGGTTGGGGAGGGAAAACTGTTTATCTCAAGTTATCTCATTCAGGATTATATCTGTGTTTTTTAATTTGTTGATTTTCATAGATTCTAACAAGGATAGCTTAAGGACTTTATTTTGAATGTGAAGAATTTTAAATTCGTCATTAAAAGAATGATTGTAATCTAGAAGCTGAAGTGCATATGTAGTATCTGTTTTCAATAAGGACTTTCAATAATAGAAAAACAGATTCTACATACGCACTTCACCTTCTAGATCATAATCATTCTTTTAATGACGAATTTAAAATTCTTCACATCCAAAATAAACGAAAATAAATATTCACGCATACCTGCGGTGATAGGTGATGCATACAGAAATAAACCAGCCAATCATATGCTAGATATTATAATAAAACATACAAATGAAAGAATTACTGATTTGACAATGTCTTACGCTGATAGAGCCCTAAACTATCAATTAACAAACCATCTGAAATGAAAGCCTTCATTGGTCTCTTTTTACTGTCTGGTGCTTTTAAATCAAATAATAAAGATGTAAGTTCGTTATCGGTCACAGATCTAACAGGTCACGACATTTTTTCCGCCATTATGACACTAAAACGTTTTTGTTTCTTATGCGCTTCATTGCGCTTTGATAATAGTGTCACAAGAAATGAACGTATCCAAAATGGCTATAAACTTGCCGTTATTTTAGAAATATTTAACCTTATGATTGCCAACCGTCAATCAAATTCTGTTTGTGGTCAGCTGATGACTATTGATGAAATGCTGGTGGAGTTTTAGGGGAAGATTTTGATATAAAATATGTATGTCGAATAAACCGAATAAATATGGCATAAAAATAATGTATTTGTGTGTTGCTAAGACACATTATTTATTAAATACATTTATATGTACATGCTGGAAAAGATGATCGTCCCAATCCGATAAAATTATCCATTCCCACACTTAATGTTTTACAAATTGTACAGCCTATTGTAAACAGTTATCGAAATATCACGGCTGATAACTGGTTTGCATTAGTTGAATTGGCAAATGAATTTTAAAAAAAGTGGACTAACGTATACGGGAACATTGCGAAAAAACAAAAAAGAAATTATGTCTGAATTTTTGCCTAATAAAGACCGCCCCGCTTTGTAAAACAATTTTTGGATTTACATCCTAACACTCCTATCATATATGTGCCTAAAAACGTAAAGCTGTCATAATGTTCTCTTTACTACCCCATACAGCTACAATCGAAAATAATGAAAACAAAAACTTCATGAAATTATAAAATTTTATAATTTAACAAAAGTAGGAATTGACAGCTTGGACTAAAAGTGCGCCTGTTATACTGTAAGTTGAGGAAGTAGACGTTGGCCACTGACAATATTTTATAAAATGATAAATATTATGGTTGTAAATTCTCACGTTATTTATAACAGTGCTGTAGATACTAGTAAGATAATGGACAGGCGACAATTTATTATTTCTTTAGGAAGAGAACTTATCAAGGACCATCTTCAAATGAGGCCTGAAATAAGAAATATACCAATTGACCTTCGAGGTGTAATAAGGCGTTCTATTGGACTGCAGAACAACCCAGACAAGATAATCCCCATGACAAGGAAAGACGGCGATGTCACATGTGTTCTAACAATAACAAACATCCAAAAATGTGGTTAGTATCATGATACTATAAATGACACCATCGGATCTTCTCGCAGCGCAAAATCGTTCGTGTTCGCGCATGACCTAATTGGAGAGTAGTATTTAAATTCTTGTTAAAGTTAAATAGGATTTGTATGCAATCTGTGATTAAATTATTCAATTGGAAAAATAATATTAAGGGACTTTTTTCTATTATTTGTTTATAAAAGTCAAGAACAATATAATATTAAAAAAAGAATTATAAGAAGAAACTAGACGGAAATAAGTTTAAGAGGTTTAATAATTACAATAATCGTACACATAACGATATCTTAAAACTGTTTATTAAAGATTATTTATTGATATAAAAAATAAAATTTTCATATATGTCTAATATACAAATTAAACTTCAATGTACTAGAAAATATTTTAGTGTCAGAATAAATTTGTTTTATTACAGATAATTAATCACTATAAAATAATATAATACCAATTGTATTATTAAATATTAATTATATTACTAATATATTAATTTCAATACATGTTACCAGTGTCTCTTCGGGCATTGTGGAAAAGTCAAGGTTTTTGAAAAAAATATATTTCTCTTTCCATAGCTGACCCACGATCTTTATGAAAATGGATATAAAAATATTAGAGGAAATAGGCCTCAATAAGGTTCTCGGTTAAAAATTAGAATATACAAAGGTATATTAAAATATTTAACCGGCCTACTTTACAAATACAATATTTGAAAACAACTTGGAAAATTTCTTTGTACTATTTCCCATTTAAGATTTTATTTTTTTAAATGTAAGAATGTTTTGATCATTACTGAAACAACTCAATATTTTAAAACGATTAAAATTAATAAAGAAATAATTCTTGATCACGTCTAATTAGGAATGAAACTACAGAGACACATTGATTACAATTAATTGTCTAACAAAATTATTGTAATCAGAATAGAAAATTCATTCAAACTAAACGGACATTAGGAACTGGCAACTCTCCAATTACGTCACGACTTAAATGTCCCCTCTCTTCAGGATGCGCAATAACTTATCTTGTTAGTCATAGTATCATGCTTAGTATGACTAGTATCTAGAGCCTGACCTACTAGTCGGTTCACAATTGCGCAGTTCATTTGTATATATTTCTGAATGTGTCAATGAGATTTATGTGTATTATTGGTTGCGAACATTTAAAAAAATAATAATATTAATTTAATAACTTCAATCTATCTATTTAACATGTTTGATAAATTTAATAATGTTTAAGTTATAAGAATAACTCTTAAATTAATAGTAAATAATACCAAATATAAATTAAAGGACTTTTAAAATACTTTTAAAACTTATTTAAAAAAATACTTTTTGGGCATTTTTTTTCAATCAAAATTTGTTAAGTATTTTATATACAGGATGTTGACTGATGTTATATATTACTATGATACCAACTTTCTTATTTTAAATGAAACATTGGTTACCTAACCTATATTATAAAATTTTTGGATTCTGCACAAAATTCCCAGAACTTTGATATATTGCACGTTATAGTTTTAATTAACTTATTTTAGGATACAGGGTGGTTATTGAATAGATCGCTCTCTATGTGTCTGCTTGTGACTTTAAAAGGTACTATAATCTATTTCTAATGAGTGTAGAGTAATAAAATCTCATGAAGTATTCAAAAGCGCTACAGGGTAATCCGTCAATAATCCGTCAATAAATTCCGTCCGCATTGCAAAATTCTGTCGTTTCATAAAGAGCAGGTAGGTATCACCCTGTTTTAAGGGATTAGTCCATTGTTATCGACAGATAAACACTGAGCCAGAGGCGCGCTAGTGGGTTAATTGACAAAAGAATATGCATTCTTAAAAATCATATTAAAGGAAATAAAAATGTAATACAGCAGAAGAGTGTTATTAAAAAAATATAAAATGTAACAATAAAATATATACGAACCGAAATCGGGAAATACTCACAAACACACACGAATGAACTTAACATATTGAAACACTTGTGGGGAGTTTAAATCAATTTATTCACAAAAACTACAAAAACTTTACTGGATACGTTATTACAATTCTACATCACTGTAGTCTTCATCCGAAGAACTGTCATCATCCCCTGGTGTTATAATTATAGGGTCAACCACCTGATCGACCAAGTTGTCCAGTTCCCACATTTTATCTTCCTCTTTTAAAACATGCTGGATTGCTTTTTGCCAGTTTTCTGATGTGATTTCCATAATGGCTTGATCAAACAATACCTTGACATCTTTTATTTTAAATGTGGTATTGTGCCTTGCAACATATCCTTTAACTTGTGCCCATATAAGTTCTATGGGATTTAATTCGCAATGATATGGCGGTAGGTGTAGCACAGTTACTTTATACTTTTCTGCTACATCTTCTACGGCATATTTTATGAAGCGAGATTTATGTTGTTTTACTACGGCTAGTAGTTCCTTCTTTAGAGAATTCGTCTCAAACTGAATACCTTTATTTGACAGCCAGTTAATAATTTCTTGCTTTCTCCAAGCTGAAGTTGGTACCTTCTCTATGCGCCTTGAATGGTAGCTCGCATTATCCATAACCACGACCGAATCAGCTAGAAGAAATTTTAACATTTCCCCGAAGTAGTCTTCGAAGACATCCGAATTCATGTCCTCATGATAATCTCCCGTCCGACACGACTCAAAGCTTAACAAACCTTCTTTTAAAAATCCTTCTTCGCTTCCAATGTGGGCAATTATAAGCCTCTTCCCTTTTCCCGAAGGCACTTTAATACCCGTCGAAAGGCCTTCTATGAAAGCTTGGCGAGCACTTGTTACATTTTTATCTTGCCACATTTTTTGGACTATATAACCTTTGTTTATCCACGTCTCATCAAGATAAAAAATTTTCTTGTGCTCTCTGCGGTACTGTTTTATAGTTCTCAAATATTTTCGTCTCCAGCAAATGATTTCATCACTTTCCAGTAATAGTGCCTTTCGATTGTGCTTTTCCCAGGAAAAATTCATACTTTTTAAAGTTTTCCATAAAAGTTTTCTGGTTATCTTGGCTTATCTCCATTAGTATTTTGTCAAGGGTGGGTATTTCCTTTTTAAAATAAAACGAATGAACTTTTCTTCGAATGTCACGTTTGGTGTCTTCACCTAAGATTTTTATTGGTCTTCCTGATTTTCTCTTGCATGGACTTAACTGGCCTGATATCTTTCTTTCTCGCAATAATTTAAAAATCGTGGACTGTCCAATTCCAGTCATTCGGGCACATCGCTCAACACTTTCTTGCACAGACAAACTAGGGTGATCGTGTTTTATGCAATCATATACATTTAAAATTATAACTTTTTCACTAACAGATAGCGGAGAATTTTTTACACCTCTTTTCTTTGGAGTAAATGTCGCCATTTTATAACTTTTTCGCTATTTCTATATCACAATATTACTGTACGTTTAATTGGTGTAGTAACAATTACTAACTCGAATGTCGAATGTCGAATGATAATAATAAAATAAAAGAGGGATTATAATGAAAGTGTAAGTAAAACCTCATTACGCGTTATTAGTCTTCATGTTGATTTATTTTAGTTCTTAGTAATATTAGGAGGTGCGTCATACCCTTATCAGTTTCTTCTAATGCTTTTATTCGTTCAGTAAGGAAGTGAATTTGTTTTTATAAATAAAAATGTAATTAGCTTTAATGACCATATAATGGAATACGAGTTTGAAGAATAAGTTAATCGAAAAATTAAATAAAATTGGTTATCACAAAATATCCAAAATATGATATTTTGAGGTACATCAATTTTTGACGACGAAGTTGACATCCGTCCATTTGCCTACGCCCATGACGACACCGAAATTCAGGCAAATTTTATGACACTTCATGATTTATTACTCTACACTCATTTGAAACCAATTATAGACCTAATTTAAATAAAGAAGAGAAAGTTCACTTTCGTATGTCAACTTGTTTTTAATGATGTATATAGGACTCTAAAATATGTACCTATATTCTTTTAAAATACCTACATATTATGTCAATTAAATGAAACCTGCCTACCAGGTGTCATATGGAATGTGAAACGCTCAATACTCCGGGAGTATTGGATTTTAGGAAGTGTAGAACTTCCAAATTTCAGAAGAACTGAAAGAGAAGTGATGAAAAAAAAATAATAAAAATAGGGCTAAGCTCAGAGGAACAAATTTAAATAGCCAAAGAGACACTAAATCTCAAGTGAGTGTTCGGGCTAGCTTCAATGCACTGGATTGTGGCTTTAAAGATATAAACAACAATAACAAGAGATAATGAGCTAATGAGACAAGAAAGAAATGAGACCTGGTAATTTCAAACGTGATACAACTGAAGAAGATCACTGGGTATAAATTTATAGAAAGAGAACAATAAGAAGAGAAAAGAAGGGCGCCAACTCAACGATAGTTGAGATTTTGAAGTAACAAATGAATCTGGAGATAATACTCTGAAATACAAAAATACTAAATAATAATCTTGTTTTGCTATGTTATATACTGGTTAGTAGAACTGAAATAAAACTCAAAATAGCAACAATAAATATATTTATAAAAAATGTATATAGGTATATGTGTATAAAAAATTTACATATAATGCAAAGCCAAATAACAGTGGTAGTGGATGGTGTACACATACAATGGGACCTAATAGCCCCTCGACAAACGAATAATCACTACCACTGGCCAAATAAAATATGAAATATTAGTATAAACCAAGAATAGTCCGTATTGTAGCCAAAGTCTTAACACAAAAAGGTAGTAATTTAACTTAAATAGTTCTACTAATATGAGATACAAATATTGTAAATATATCAGACTTGATAAATCTGTTACAATTATTATATTATATCCAAAAAAAGAGTCTTCAATACTCTTTATAGAATGTTTAAAAAAAAAACCACATGAAATTTATTTCCCTTCCCAAAATCAAAATTGTATTATATCCAAAAAATGTATTCTATTAAAAAATATATATATTAAATCAACAAGTGAGTTCGGTCAGACTCTTGAAATCCTAACTAAAACCTAATAATACATGAAATGTCCCTTTTTCCTCCCCGAATATTTTATAATTAAATTATCAAAAGGTATTTATCTTATCATATGCATATGAAGAGTTAACAGTAAATAGAAAGTAATACGTAATACAAAAAGTCAAATAGTTAAACAACTTATCTTTACAGCACTATAAGTCCATAGGAAAAACTCCTCTTGGCACGGCTACGTCAGTTTATGGCTGTAAAGACGAATCCTGGGTACAAAACCACAACCAGTCACTGGTCTCTGGGTGACAGCAAAATCCACGGGTTTCATAAAGTTGCTAACTAGTTTAAGGATTCAGTTACTTGAGTCCTTGAGGGAATATTCTGAAGAGAATATCCTCAAGTGAAGTGACGGAATCTAAAATTATTATTTAATTTAATAAATACAATTCAATAGGTGTAGCAGCATGGATTGACTGCACCAAAACAAAACATCAAAATATCAGGTATTAGGTTAAGTCAACATCATGTCAAATTTATGAAGTTACTTTCGTAGGCATGGCAAGCTTGCGCCATGAAAAGAACATGCGCAGAATATAGAAGGCTGTCCACATTTGTAGAACCTTTTATATTCCACCAAAAAAGTTAGGTAAAAAAAAAAAAAAACCAAAAAAACTTAATGGTAACGACATGGAATAAAACAGAATTTAAGTTTAACTATATAAAAAAAATGACCTTCTGTTCTTTGCAAGTAAATCAAGGAAATTTTATATTTAAATTATTTCGGAACTCAAAAATAAATCTCTAAAGAAATACTAAATACAATGATAAATTTAATTATATGATAAAGAGATAATACGTATAAAATGATTTACTTACATGGAGCTCGCAGCACGCCAAAAAAAACTCTTCCTTTTTATGTGGAACTCATAAATGAATATTGATTTTATTATACAAATTACTTATTTATATTATTATTAATGAATTATATTCTTCCCCAAATTATTTTTCTGCTCCAATTCCGTCACTTTGAAGGTGAACAATTTCACCGGCTGACGTGGCTGCGTTGACGAGTTCTGACCAAACTGATCGTTCCGCTTCCGCATAAAATCGATCTTCCTTTCAAAGCGATAACAGCGCGTGTCGGGAAAAATGTCGATTTTAAAATCGATCGTAGGCGGGTAATAAAAATTTCTTAAGGGGTTAATCAGTAGCGTAAACGCTACAAATGTTCTTAGGTAAGTATTGTAAAGATTATTTATTTAAAAGTCTATAGGTATATAAGGAATTGTGCCTTTAATGCATTATATATTAAAAACAGTTAAATAAAAGTTAAATAAAGTGGCATCAGTATTTACATGACATCATATTTTTATTGAAAACATATGCGCACCAAAAAATATTAAAAGCCAGACCTTTTCGAGGAACTATCTATCCATCATTTAATAAATAATTTTTATATAACTTAAAATTATTCAT